>QANZ01012457.1:84521-110310 GCA_003254925.1 Chamaecrista fasciculata
GAGAGAGAGAGAGAGAGAGAGAGAGAGGTGAGTAAAAAAATAGTAAGAAAAGATGAAGGAGAGAGAAAGTTGTAAGGGTAATAAAAAAATATTTTTATATGCAATTTACAAATATGCCCTTTGAATATTTTATTATTTTATAGTAAAAAGTAGGTAATTATAGGTAGTGGAGTAGGGATATGTTAGTAATTTGAGAAGATAAAGGAGAAAAATAAAGGAGGGAGAGATTTTTTACTGTAACTCTGGTATTAAAGGAGTACTGAGAGATAAAGGAGGATAAAGGTATGTAAAGGAGAATAACCTCCATTGCCAAACGCACCCTTAGTCCTATTTCATTTATGGATATAATAGTTATTATGTGATAGAATAATCTAACTCTTAACCTATCCAAGTAAAGAGTCTTACTTTTTTAAGTAACAAAAAATTTTACGTGAGTTGGGCGTTGAGGCTCACCAAGATCAGAATATGCCTTTAGGCTCTATGAGCGTTTACAGAGGTACTTACAGATTGCCTACTAACAAGGCTTTCACATCGGCAGCGGAATTTGAACTTACGACTTTATGAGTTATAAGTTGACTCCTTACCAATTGAACCAACCTTTATTGGCGGTAAAGAATCCAACTTGTAAAACTAACTTAAGCATGTGATCCTATCTTATTGATAGCTATGAAATATGGACACTGCATTTTGAGAATATGTCATCGTGTCATACACGTGTTCGTGTCTAATACCCGTATGACATATATATAAGTTTCATAATATAAAATTAACTTTTGTTACTTAATCTCATTTGTTATTTTCTCTCTCCCACTATATGTCATTCATAAGTTCAAACCAACGAAGTACCATTTTCTTCATCTCATTTCTTCTCATTTTCGTCCCTTTGAGCTTCCCATGGTGGTTATGACTAGTTGGCTTGGTTGGTGGCTTGGTGGAGCTCGTTTCTTCACCATGAGTAGCTGGACATCTTCACCCGGAGAAGCAATGGAGTCAAGCTTGAGCTAAAAAATCAATTGAGGGAGTTATCTCATGTTTTCTAGAGTTTTATCTTAGTTTTCTTTTTTCTTAGTTAGAATTATGAACTTTGATGTAAACTTTGGTTATGTTGCTGAACTTGAGAGTTTGATTTAATCTTTCCATTCATACTTGGTTGTGATTCTTAGGGTTAATGTAAATCATGAGGATTATGACTTATAGCGTGGTAGCTTTGTAATTGGTACAATTACTTTGTCGTTTAACTCTTGGTTTATGCTTCAAAATCATCAATGCAATGAGAATTTCATTTCTAGTTATGAATTTTATTTTGTTTGAGGTGTGTTCATGATTAGTATGTTAATCCAAGTCACTTGATTAATGATTAGGGATGATCATGGGTAGGGTATGAGTAGGAAACTATGATACCTGGACCCGTATTTAAGCGGGTATCAAAATCAATCTCATACCCATACCCGCTGGGTAGTCTAATCCCTATACCCGGTCCCGGAAAAATTTTAAAATAAACTATTTTTTGTTAATATAAAATTTATATTCATCCAACTTTTTACATCTATAACTACTAAAAATAAAAAAATAAATCATAAATATGAATGCATCAATAAAATATTGCAATATTTATAAAAACTTTAATATTTTCTGAACAAAAATTGTTAAAGTATTATATTTTTTATATATAAAAGGCCAAAGTCCTATTTTGGTCCCCTAGTTATGCTCAGTGTTCCAAATTGGTCTCCCAGTTATTTTTCGTTCCATATTGGTCCCCCAGTTATGCAAAACTTGACAAAGTTGGTCCCTCTAACAGTTTCCATCCATTTTTCTGTTATAAAAAAAGACAAAATTAATTTTTAACTCCTAAAAGTTTAAATTTTTTGCATCCAGGACCTTTTTCTCTAGAATAGGACCAAAATGTAAGAAATAAGAAATAACTTGGGGTTTAAGTTTATTTCACACAAAAATCTCTCTCTCTCTCTCTCTCTCTCTCTCTCTCTCTCTCTCTCTCTCTCTCTCTCCCATGAAGAAAGCCTTCCTCCTCAGCCTCCTCCTGGTGGCTTACCTCGCCTCCACCAACTGCCACGGCCAAGAAGAATTCGACTCCGACGACATCAACGTCCCCCTCCGCCTCAAGTCCGATGATGCCGACATCGACGTTGTCGACCTTCACTACCTGCAGGGCGAGCTCCGCCTCACCAAATTCAAGATCTCTAACTTTTTAAGATCTAACAACTAATATTAATAATTAGCCAAATGAAAACAACATGGATGGTTTGTTTATGCGAATTCGAACCAGCTTCACCGTCACCACCTCGCCGGACCCAGATTCAGATTCTGCGCTGCCGCCATTGCCGTCGAACTTCGGGACGACGATCTCTCTCGACGTGTCACTCTCGCAGGAATCGAGAACAAAAACGACCGGTGAGCAAGGAAAAAGTGAGGCCGGAGGAGAAATCAGCGACATCGTCGTCCCGGAGTTCGACGGCGATGGTGGCGGCGCGGAATCTGAATCTGAGATGGGCGAGTTGGTGACACAATCGTGGCTTTGGGATTAATTAAGTTCATCTTCTTCATAAAATAATTCCTCATGAGAGAGAGAGAGAGAGAGAGAGAGAGAGAGAGATTTTCTTTTTGTGAAATAAACTAAAACCCCAAGTTATTTCTTATTTCTTACATTTTGGTCCTATTATAGAGAAAAAGGTCCTTGATGCAAAAAATTTAAACTTTTAGGAGTTAAAAATTAATTTTGTCTTTTTTTGTTAACAGAAAAATGGATGGAAACTGTTAGAGGGACCAACTTTGTTAAGTTTTGCATAACTGGGGGACTAATATGGAACGAAAAATAACTGGGGGACCAATTTGGAACACTGAGCATAAATGGGGGACCAAAATAGGACTTTGGCCTATATAAAAATATATTTATTATTACTAATGGGTATATGGGTAGGATACGGGTTGGGTACCACCATACCTGGATCCGGACCCATTCCGAGTCCAGACCCATACCCATAAGGTAAATTTCAGGGTCCCCATTGGGTATGAGTATTTTGATCATCCCTGTTAGTTACTACTTTAGGATGATTAGTATGAGATAATCTCTATTATTCATTTGTTGGTAATTATGGCTTGATTAAATTGTTCCAATGGGTACTTTCTCCATTTGATTTTTATATCTCTATTAGTGTAGTTCAATTTAGTCCTTATACTTAAAAACCCCAAAAACATTTATTCCTTTGTTTAATTCTTGTATTAGTTCATTAGATAAACATTCAAAGAACATTTCCATTGCTTTTGTTTAGTTAGTAAAGATTTTGTACTACTTTCTTTTAAACTATCCAAGAAAGTTTCTCAAGAGAAACGACCCAGATTGCACCTTTATAGTGCATAAATTCCAATTAGCTAATTGCCATGATTCATATATTTATTTTTTTTATAATTTTTAATTAAATTATTTTTGACTGAAGATAAAGTCTATATATAATAGTATAGATATTAAGAATATATATTGTAATTGTTAAAATTTTCATCAAAATTTATGATTTTTTAATTATTTTTATATATATACACATAATATCGTGTTGTATAATTTTAAAAATTTGACGTGTTAGTGCGTCTATGTCCATGTTAGTGTCGTGTCCCTTACCTATGTCAATGTTCATGCAGATTGATAGTAAAAATATTAATTAATATCATCATTTTAATATTAATTTATATTTTTATAAGTAAATCATTTTTCCCTATATATTTGTTAGAAGGGTAATATGTGGCTAAGGGGTCTAACATACGGTTGCTCCCAACATATTACAAACTTTCTTGCTTCTCTATTCCAACATTTACACTTTGAAGAGACATTATGTATTTCGCTTCAGCCTCATCTATGATTTAGATTTCTTTCATTAATATAAATCTATGCTAATTCAAAATATCGTTATATTATTCATGGATGGATAAAATACAATAGTCATATGGGAATAATATAGGCGTCATGATTGATAAGATTGTTGTATATGACGCACAAGATCTTTTTTCAACCCTGGATTCAAAGTGAAGAAATAATCAATAAGATTGTTGTCCTTTGTTATGATGAGCCATGCTTGCATTCTCTCTAAATCAGTTAATCCTTCAACTAATTTTAACTCATCAGACACTTTCATTATTCTCTCTGCCACCTCTTTCTCATGTTTGAAGCAAGATGCAAGTTCAAGTATATTTGAATTGGATGCTTCATAAAAACTTTCTAATTTTGAGACTGTATCCACCAATTGCTCCATCACATCAGGAGCTCTAGCTCTTTTCTTACTCTTTCTTACACTTCCTTCTCCATTTTCATTATTTTCTGGGGTAACACTTTGTCCACCGGTAGGAGTATAATGAGATTGAAAGTCAGGAAAGAGTCCATCAAGTCCATATAATGGATCATTTCTCATTTCTATCTCAATTGGATCTATTTCTTCCCTTTAAAGTTCTTTCTCCATTGCTTCAACTGCATCAATAAGATCCTCTGCATTTTCACCATTAGCTTTGTCTTTACCAAACACAAGAGCCAACTCATTGAAATATGGGAATGGCTTGTTATGTAGTCCAGCAGCATCAGGATGAGACTACACATAAAAATACTAGTTTAATACAAAATTAAAATTTAAGCATGATTTTAAATATAAATAATTACCTTAACCCATTCTTTGAATATATCCTTCTCCACGGTAATCATCTTATCTTTGTCATTCCATCCAAATCCACTTGCTTTTGGACCTAACATATCTGAAATTGCACGATAATGCTTCTTTAATAGTTTGACCCTAGACTCAATGTGTGGGGTTGCCCTTAAATCACAACCAGGTAGCTTTTCTTGCATCCACTTTTCTAATTGTTTTGCAAATCCAGGTCTAAATGTACCATTATCACCTTTCCAATTCTTATCAGCTACCATTTCTAATAAACACTCTACGAGCTTTTCATCCTCTGTAGCAGACCATTGACGCCTAGTAACTTTGGGCTTAGCTTCTGAAGGTTCCATTTGCCTTAATTAAGAAAAAAAAATTAAATGCACTTTATTCAAAGTTTACAACAACAACAACAACAACAATAATAATAATAATAATTAACATTAACAAATTGTTTGCAACAATAATTCAATACCAAATACAATGAAGTTTACAATACATATAGAAACAAACAAAATTCAAATACACTTTGAAGTTTCAAACAATTGTGCAAATAGATTAATTATGTCTTGCTCTCCATGTATTGAACATCTCTTGAGCATGGTTGTCCCTCCATTGAGTCCAAGCATCATTGGCTTCTACATGTGTAATTAAATCAGCTTCATCTATATGATCATAGTTGTTTTCCAAGTTTACATCAATTTCCTCTTCCATAGGATCCTTTGCCATTTCTTTACGAATATGATTTTGCAATAGACAACAAGCAGTTATTATTCTACCTTGTGTCTTGACCGGGTAAAATGACTTCCCTCTTAAAATTGCCCAACGCCCTTTCAATAAACCAAATGCCCTCTCTATAACATTCCTAGCTTTTGAATGTTTCATATTAAAAAACTCTCGAGGAGTCGACGGGCGTGCTCTTGGACCCCATTCACTTAAATGATACCTTTCTCCTCTATAAGGAGTTAAGAATCCCGTGCTATTCATGTATCCAGCATCACATAAATAATAATAACCTAACATGCAATTAATACACTGTGTCAATTAGTTATCTAATTATTAAAGTCATAATTTAGCTAAGTGCACAAATAGTACCTTGTGGAACTTTTAAGCCATTCCTACGAGAGATTGCATCTCGTAATACCCTAGAATCTGCAACTGAACCCTCCCATCCAGCCAAGACATAAATAAATTGCAAGTCTGGAGCACAAACACCTAAGACGTTGGTGGCTAGCTCGCCCTTTCTTGTTCTGTATCTAGGCTTATCTGCTTCTAAAACATTCACCTTTACATATGATCCATCTAGAGCTCCTAAGCAATTCTAACAAGATTGAACAATAAATTAACTAACTATATATATATATAACACCAAAAAATCATAAATAATTCACTTGTAGACTAATATATTACCTTAAACCATTTCCATTTCTCATCTGTGCTATTTTCAGTAATAGGCTCGGGGTGTTTAAGCAAACTTCTGTGGCACCTTAAGACAGCTAGCAACACCTTATTGAAATGCCTACTAATTGTTTCTCCAGATCTCATAAATTGCCTTTTTATTACTCTAATCTTAACATCATGTGATAAGATGTGCAAAAAGATCGCAACCATTTCTTCAACACCCAAATGCCTAGTTGGTTGTAACATGCCAAATTATTTTAGCATTTCACACAATTTGTGAAAAGCATATCTATCCATTCGACAATTTTCTACGCATGCTAAATCTGAAAGGAATACAATCCTATGAAAATTAACTCTCCTTACCAAACTCCTATCATATGAATTCCATGTTATTTTTTTCTTTTTTAATTCCTCTATTACTAAAATTGTACACATCATCATCATCATTAACGTGAAACTATTCAACATTTTTAACCACAAAACTAACATAACTATAATTTTCTTCTTCTTGTCATGCATTAGCCGAGCCATGCTTTGAAGGTTCAAAAATGAAGATACAAGCTGTACATACATAAGTAAAATTGCAATAAATAAATTAGTTTAAACAAATAATAAGAAACAAACCATAAAATAAAATAACTTTATTAGATGTCACAAAATTTTAAGCATATGGAAATATTCAATAGCATTTTTAAACAAACCATAAATTATCTCCATATATATACATAATATAGAAACATGAAATATATATATATTGACCAACAAATATATATATATATAAAAGAAATGAAAGCATACAAAAAAAATATTATATATATATATATGTATATTTTTAAGCATACGATCATATGGAGGCAATGATAATATATATATATATATGTNCTATGGTGGGATTAAATTTGAGCCATTTCATGGGATTAGAGCATTCCCGGGAATACAATATTCCCGGGACTAATTTTCTAATCCGCTTACCAAACGCGGGATTACTCTAGTCCGGAGCTCATAATCCCGAGACTATTTTTCTAATCCGTGTACCAAACGCCCCTTCAGTCTATTCATTACTTTAATTATCTCCATGAGGAAATCCTAATACTTTAATTATGACTCTAATAACAATTTAACAAAACCCATAAACCAAAACACAAAACAAAACCCAATCCAAATAGCTTACGGAATTGGAAACCAAATCCGAATAGCATATTCTCCAACCTGAAAAAGTGGGTCCATCTCCATCAAGGAACTGGGCCAATCATCTCGCGCCACGTGTTTGTCGTCAAAATAAACACAAGCCATCAGTTTCATCATTCTATAAGTGGCGTCGCGTTTCGTTTCTTATAGATTCTGTAGAAAGCAATACCATTCATCTCCCTTCGCTCTTCTCCGCAACCTTTCCAGGTAACTCCTCTTCATTTATTTCTTTCTTGTTTTCTTTCTCTTTCCATTTTGATTTTCCCGCGGCAATTCCCTTTTTTTTTTTTTCCGAGAAGATTGTCAATTTTGAAGGAAACCCTTGAATTGTACGGCGAAATGTGTGATTTTAATCTTGTTTTGGAATCAAGGGGTGCTATAAAGGTTTGATTTTGAATTGCTGTCGTCGATATTTTTCGGGGTTTTCTCTTACCCTGATTGAGCTTTTGGGGTATTGGATCGGCTATCGGAATTTAGACCTTTCACGTAGATCTCGATTTCTAGTAGGTTTTCTTTTTGTTTTGGTAGATTATGTGATGAATTGAGTAATGGTTTCGGTAATATATGTATGTCTAATTTAATTACCACTATCTAATGATACAACTTGCAAGGATTCCTTTTTTGAAAGTTGTTGTTAAATTGGATCTCTTATTGATGGTGTTTCGTTGATGCCAATAGTTCTACATTTATATATTATTATCAGCACAAGTTGTGTTGTAGTCCAGTGATATTATGATTAATTCAAAATCTTACCCTAAGGGTAACCAAAGCAGTTGTGGTTGGGTATGTGTTGTCTATTTCATCTTTTTCTTCCCTGGTTTGATATGCAGATTGATAATTGGATCTTCATGAGTTCAACAACAACTGGACCATACTTCGTTTCCTGTGAATCGGGAAACAAGAACAGCCTCTTCTGCTGGATTTTGCTCTCCTTATTGCCAAAATATTTGGGAACTCCATTTGTACGCGTCAACTTTCTTCTCATCCAGGCAATTGATAGGAGTCCATCAGCTGTTGGAGGAGGAATTTAATTGTGATTAATCTATAGCATTCATTAGTTTGGCCATCGGCATATTCAAATCCCTGTTTGTTACGCGGTAAAATGGTTTCCTCTCAGTTTTCTGGTTTGACCAAGACTGGCATATGCAAACCACCCCAGAACGACGGTTTGACTAAGACTGGCATATGCAAACAATCCCAGACCCAGATACTCTTTGCTCCAAGCCTCAATGACACTGTAATTACAGATCATGTTGAGCTTGACTTCTCTGATGTCTTTGGTCCAATTACAGTGCCTTCTTCAATAGAAGTGAATAATATTGATGCTGAGCCCATAGAAGAATCAAGTGAACTCGTTTATGATGACCCAGCTGTCATTTGCACCCGCTCACATTCTTTGGTTGGCCCTTCTACTTGCGTCAGTCAATCACTGAAGATTGGCAAACTCACCATACATGAGACCGAGGATTTGTTGGAACTAGTGCAGCACGTTGCTGGCGATACCATCGATGAAGTTGAAGAATCTTATGTTGACAATGTCATCATTGAGGAACCTGTTGAAGATAATAATGGGAATGTCGTGAAGATCCAAAGAGTGAGCTTTGAAGATTTTGAAATTTTGAAGGTTGTGGGGCAGGGAGCATTTGCAAAAGTCTATCAAGTAAGGAAAAAGGGTACTTCAGAAATATATGCAATGAAGGTAATGAGAAAGGACAAAATTATGGAAAAGAACCATGCTGAATACATGAAAGCCGAGAGGGATATTTTAACCCAAATAGAACACCCATTTGTCGTTCAACTCAGATATTCTTTTCAGGTACTTTTTTTCAAATTTGTAATGCTAGGGTTTTATATATCTTGTTTTGTTCATAATTGTTTTATAATTGATATTCGTTGAAATAGAGTTTTGCAACTCAAGTACTCAACCGTGCCTATGTTTTATAACCTACGTCTTATTTTAACATTATTATATTTGTTGCCTGTTGAACATATCAGTTTAAGGCATAGGTATTTTGTTATTGCCCTATATCTTTGATAATGTTCTTCTCTAATAGAAGGCTTATTCTTTTACTTTATAGACTAGTCAAAAAATTATGTGTTGTTATGTATATTTTGTTCAGACGAAATATCGATTATATCTTGTGCTGGATTTTGTAAATGGGGGCCATCTCTTCTTTCAGCTGTATAACCAAGGCCTTTTCCGGTACTTTTCCATTTGGCCTTTTTAAAGAAATTTATTACTTAAAAGAGAAAATCAATTCTTTATTTTCTGATTCTATTCCTGCTTTTAAATTATCAGAGAGGATCTAGCACGCATATATGCTGCTGAGATAGTTTCAGCAGTTTCCCATCTCCATGCAAATGGAGTAATGCACAGGGATCTAAAACCTGAAAATATTCTGCTGGATGCTGATGGCCATGTACTTTCTCGTCCCCCCCCTCCTATTTTTATGATTTTTTTGCCTGCTTTGTTCATAGAATAGACTAAGTGAGATTGTGTGGTGATTAACTAGGTTATGCTAACGGATTTCGGCTTGGCGAAGCAATTTGATAACAATACAAGGTCTAACTCCATGTGTGGAACAATAGAATACATGGCACCAGAAATTATTCAAGGCAAGGGCCATGATAAGGCTGCTGACTGGTGGAGTGTCGGAATTCTGCTGTTTGAGATGCTCACCGGAAAGGTTTGTATTTTGCTTTTTGTATATTTCTCTTGGTGTTTGATCATTTGGGTCTTCAAACTGAAAATTTCTCTTGGATAGTTTAGTAAGCTGCAAGTGAATTCCTTTACAATAACTATCTTGAATTTCTATTTTCTGAATGGACTGATTTGAATTGGTTACATTACAATGGGATTCGCATACATATTTATACACCTAAACTAAACCTACCACATTTAATAATCTAGCAAATGATTGACTTTGTTCTTTCACCTTATCCTCTGCAGCCTCCCTTTTGTGGTGGGAATCGTGAGAAGATTCAGCAGAAAATAGTTAAAGACAAGATCAAGCTGCCAGCATTTTTGTCTAGTGAAGCGCATTCTCTATTGAAAGGGGTAATAACTATTTCACAGAGAACATACATTTAAATATAGAGTAAACATATAAATTGGTCCCATATATGGGTTAAGAACTTAGTCTTTGAAAGTCTAGTTTATACTCTTTAATTCTTGAAAAGTAGTATTAAAGGACTAAATTGTATTGCATTCACGGCTTCAAACGATTAAAGTGTATAAAATAAATTTTCAGGAATTAAGTTGTAAACTCTTATATTATCCATGTTTACTCTGAACATTTAGGTAATAGAAGTTAAACAAATGTGATTTTCCCTGTTACAGCTGCTGCAGAAGGATGCAGCTAAGCGCTTAGGTAGTGGAACTAGAGGGAGCCAGGAAATTAAAGACCACAAGTGGTTTAAGCCTATCAATTGGAGGAAATTAGATACACGAGAGATTCAACCAAGCTTTCGTCCTGAAGTTGCCGGGACGCACTGTGTTGCCAACTTTGAGAAGCGCTGGACTGATATGCCGGTTGTGGACTCACCAGCTGCTAGCCCCAATGGTGGCAATCCTTTCAATGGCTTCAGTTATGTGAGACCTGCAGCCTCTTTCCTTCAGAGGAACAGCCCTGCTTTCTAGATTACGTTGGCTTAAAAACTGCATTTTTTAAGTCTGTTATACTCTTTTTTTCTTTCTTTTTCTCACTAAATAGGAATGGTATTTATTTAGCTGCATCAAAACTGTAGTGCAATGGCACGTGAATTGACAGCAATAAACGTTTTCTTTTGTTTTGTTCTTGTGTGTTGTGTGAAATTTGCAGCTCTCTAGTTGCGTTGACCTTGCTATTAATTTATTGTGACATGGGAAAATATCTTCTGTTTGGAAATCTCATACAGTGTGTTCTGAGTAAATCTCTATTTGGTATTTACTTTTGGTTAAGATGAAGCAGTTTTCATTGCAAGTGATCCAAATTTGTAGTTTTTTCTTCTTTTTGGTTTTTCGTTGAAATTGTTGTAGCTACAAGCTATACCATCCATTGCTTTGCAACGCGTGGATTGAAAAGAAAAATGACTATAGGCTAAATAGTTAAAATCAGAAACAGATTTGGAGTAAATGATTTTTTGGCTTCAGTATCTAATCGGTCACCATTTCTGTTGGTTTTTTTTTAAAAAAAATTTTTGGAATGATCCCCATTTTTGTTTTCTTAATTGATCAACTGTACTCGCTGATTTCAAGTTCTCAGAAAATGACAAGGAGTAATTGATTTTCCTCATTCATGGTCAATTTATATATGTAAAAGCAATTTGAATGCATGACGTGTCAATGTCCAGAAAAAGACATTTATCCTAACAAAAAATAAAGAGATAATAAAACCATTTATGAGCAACATAGAATTTTCATGCTGTCTACTTATCTTTTTTTATGAGAAAACCCATTTTTTAGTCTGTGAATTGTTACTGAGTCAACAATTTAGTCCTTGAATTGTAGGAAAATATGAATCAGTCTCTGAATTTTATATCATCATCAATCTTTTGGTCCCTGAATTGTAGGAAAATACGAATCAGTCCCTGAATTTTACACTACCGTCAACCTTTTGGTTCCTGAATCGTAGGAAAATACAAATCAGTCTTTGAATTTTACACCACCGTCAACCTTTTGGTCCTTGAACTGGTTCATATTTTCCTATAATTCAGGGACTCAAGGACCAAAAAGTTGATGGTGGTGTAAAATTCAAGGGCTGATTCTTATTTTTTAATAATTCAGAAACTAAATCATTGACTAATAAGGGACGAAAAAGTAGTTTATCTCTTTTTTTTATTCCCCTACATTTTCATTTCAACTGCCAATTACTCTCTTTTTTTTTTCACAAAAAAAAAAGAGCTGCATGGCTTTATCGACCTTAAATTTTGGTCCAAGAAAATGAAGAACCTCGTGGATAAAGAAGCATCAACCGTTGGCCTGAAAATTGCCAACATTTTGCTTCTTCTTCTTCTCTTGAAAACAAAATAACCAAACTTGTGAGCTTCAGCCATGGCTTCCTTTCTTCGTCCAACTTCAACAACTACTCTTCAACACAATCGAATGCCAATCTCCTTCTCTCCTCTGAAACTCACTCCTCCAAATAATCTTCCTTTTAGGGGTAATAACCCTACAAAGTGTAAAGCTTTCTTAGATAACATCCCCAAAGATTTATTGGAGAACACTGTATATCTCAACCAATTTCCCGTCTTTCGCTCAGGATTAGTCCAATTTCAGAGAGTAACAGAAGAACTATCCGATTTCCAGAAATGGGGTTTCCTGGTTTTTGCTGGACTGACATGGGTTTATTTGACTGCAAGGCCAGGTGTTCTAGTGGGCGCCATTGATGCTTACCTTCTGGCTCCTCTGCAACTGGGTTTGGATAATTTAACAGGAAGGAGGAATCTGAAGCGAACTGATTTCATGATTGGAGATAAGGTAGGAGAAGGGTCATTTGGGGTTGTTTATTCTGGTGTTCTGGTTCCAAAGAAGAATGTGGATGTGGAACAAGAGAAGGAGAAAGTGCAGAAGAGAGGAAGGGGCAAATCTTCAACACCAGCTTTGAATGTCAAATCTAAGGATAAAGTTATTCTTAAAAAGGTATTCTTTTGACATGCTTCTCTCTCTAGTAAGCTTTAAGTTAAGAGTAAATTAATAATTAACTCCCTAAAAGATAGATGATATCAGATGATAATGATATGTGTTCAGTCTTTGAATGATAAACTTATACCATTTGATCTTTTTGTTAAGGATAACAATTGGAATTTAACAACAAATCTGAAGTAGTTTAAAACTTTTTTTAAAATTATAGTAAATGATTGAAGTTAAAAATCTTTTTTTTTTTTCAGTTTTTGTTAAATTTGAATTAATAGTTTAGTAAAAGGACCAAATTGATTGTAATTGTTTTTTTAGTGGCTGAATCCTATAATTTCATCTTTTAGGGACTGAAAAGAGACATTTATCATCAACTAAATCATTAATTTACTCTAAGCTTAAGTTGACTTATGTGTTCCCTTGCTAAAATGTGTGTTCCTCTTTGTTTAGGGTCCTGCTTCATTTGAATTTGATAGCAAGTGAGAATGATTTTAGTTAGTGAGTCTAATATGAACCTATTATGGAGGGACATGTGAAATGTACTTAACTATTGACTTGCTTCTATCGTAAGCTTAACTTATGTGTTTCCTTGGCTAATAAAAGCCGTTGTTGGATCGTGTTATTTGAACTATTTGCTAAATGGTTTGTTCCTCTTTCTTTGGAGTCCTGCTTCATTTGAATTTGATAAACAAGTGAGATTGATCTTTGCGAGTCTCATATGAAACTATTAAAGAGAAACATGTGAAATGTATTCAGCATCAGCAATTGATTGGATATCATGTATACTTACAGGTGAAGGTTGGAATCCAAGGGGCTGAGAAATTTGGAGATTTTGAGGAGTGGTTCAATTACAGGCTTTCAAGAGCAGCTCCTGAAACATGTGCTGAGTTCCTTGGAAGTTTTGTAGCTGATAAATCAGATTCAAAGTTCATAAAAGGTGGAAAATGGCTTGTTTGGAAGTTTGAGGTGCTCTACCTTTATATCTATTGCTTATGACAATAGCCATAGACTATTTATGCATTCTCCAATTACCCATCACAAGTTCTATTTTAGTCTATTAGGGTGGAGGTAATTGTGAATTGTCATCTTATATAAAAGACAAGCACAAATTGAAATTGACTAAAACTCTATTTGGCTCCCTCACATATTCATTTTTTCTTAATTTAGTCCCTCTTAGATTTTTTTGTACTCAATAATACAATTTGTTTTGTTATCAATGTTAGTCCCTCTATCTAAGTTTTAACTAAATTGATTATGTAAATCAGGCACCATTACCATTTTACCAACTAATTGCAGGTTTTGTATGACACAGGGAGACCGCACTCTAGACGATTACATGAAAGATCGTAGCTTTCCTTCAAACTTAGAGTCTGCCATGTTTGGAAGTGTCTTGCAAGGTGTAGACTCTGCCAAACGAAATGCGTTGATCATCAAGCAAATAATGCGCCAGATCATTACATCTCTTCGGAAAATCCATGACACGGGCATCGTTCATAGAGATGTAAAGCCAGCCAACTTGGTAGTCACTAAACGGGGGAAGATTAAACTCATAGATTTTGGTGCAGCAACCGATCTTCGAATTGGAAAGAATTATGTGCCAACAAGTACCTTACTGGATCCTGATTACTGCCCCCCAGAATTATATGTACTCCCAGAAGAAACACCAATTCCTCCTCCAGAGCCAATTGCAGCTTTGCTTTCACCAATCCTGTGGCAGGTTTTATTGCTAATACCATGTTTATCAAGTTAAAATTTAAAGTTAATTTTTCTTGCTTTCTGGGCTTTAGCCCTCTTTTTTTTTACAAAAAAAAAAGGTTAATTTTTTACAACAAATATGGAAGCCAACCATCTTATCAAATTAATAAAAAAAATCTGTAAGGTATGAGCTTAGATTTGTTTGCAGACAGAAGATCTATCCTGACTATTTGAGTTAGCTAGGAACTATGAAGCACAAATACTGACACGAATATAGACACGCTGACATGCCAAATTCTTGAAACTACATGACACGACACATTTTATATATATGCAGTGTAATTTCAATAATAGACATGAAATGAATAGACCATCAAAGATCCATAAATGTTGATAAAAACTTACAAAAAACTCCAATATCTTTTCATGACGTATGTTATTTATGTCGATGTTTTTTATTTGTCTCTGTGCGAGAGCTGTGGAAAAATGATTTTAATGTAACACTCATGGACATGTGTTGAGCACGTGGTATACCATGATGTACACGTGTCGGCGACACTTCTTCAAAATGAAATGTCATAGCTTTCTAGGCTAGGAATCTCCAAATTGTGATATTACATCCCTTGCTTTGCAGTTTGTACAAGATATATATCTTACATAGGAAATGCTAAATGGAATCATGTTATTGTTGTTGCAGTTGAACAGTCCTGATCTTTTTGATACGTATTCTGCTGGAATTGTACTAATGCAAATGGCAGTACCATCCTTAAGGTCTTCAGCTGCTTTAAAGAACTTCAATTTGGAACTCAAAACATGTAAATATGATCTGAACAGATGGAGAGATTATACGCGCCTCAGACCCAGCGACATGCAAATTCTCGACAGTGAGTCAGGTAGAGGGTGGGACTTGGCCTCAAAGCTTATCTGTGAAAGAGGTTATCTAGGAAGAGGACGTTTATCTGCTGCTGATGCTTTGAGGCATCCTTATTTTCTTCTGGGTGGCGATCAAGCGGCTGCAGTCCTTTCAAAATTGAGCTTAAGCAGAAAGTGAGATGCTTACTGATGTGAGTATCTTTGTCCTGTTTCCTGATACTTCCAATTTTTTTTGGGCTAAATTGCATAAAACTCCTTAAACTTGGAAAAGTGACGAAGGATTCTTTGAATTTTTTATTTTGTGCAAATAACCCACTTTATTGAAATTTTCATTGAAAAAATACGAAACTTTGTTTTATTTTTACTAATAATAATTACAATAGTTAAGTTTAATTTTGGATCAATGTAAAATATAACAACAATAATAAAATTATATTAAAAAAAACTTGAACTTTTTAATGAAAATCTTACAAAAAATGGGCTTTTTGTACAAAAATCCAAAATTCATGGGGTCTTTTACACAATGGCTAAAGTTCAGGGAGGTTTTCATGCATTTTAGTCCATTTTTTTTTCTATAGTTTAAACTTTCCGATTTTGCACAGGTAAACTTAAGCTGAATTTATTTGTTTTCATTTTGTTGTTTGTTTCTGAAGCTGTAATAGATTTACTCTCCTGTTTCCATGAAAAGAAACTGAGTAAAGAATTTCAACATGGATGTGAAAAATTCTGTTACTCTTTGACTTTGTTTAACAAGGACATGAAAGGATACCATATTACCATCTATATACACAATATAGAACCAGAGTTCCACAAAGATTTGGAAGAAATTTTGTTCCCATTATATCTCACAGACAACAGCAACCATTTTGGCTGTTAGATTTACATCTGTGATAGCAAATCCTTTGTGAAATGCGGCTTAATCAAATTCAGGCAGGTGCACTAAATCTGTAAGAGCTTAATTAATCTTCTCTCATGAGGTATCGTTCCTTTTTTAACTGAATGCCTGACAGGATATCATGATATCATCACTCATCAGTAATATTAGCACTTGGGTGGTTCTAACTTGTAATGCTTGAAACAAGATAGAAAGGAACCAAATGAGGCCATATATTGTACCGCTATTCTGGTTTTTATTTGATGTTTTACTTATATGGTGATACTGATTAGACATTCAAGGGACATGATAATCCATTCTATAAGGAAAATTCATTTGAGTAGTTTGATGATGATGATGTCTGTGTAGTCTTTTTGACATTATAATTATAGCAGTTTCTGTATACAATGCTACTTTATTCTGCCTATTTTTTTTTATCACTGTGATACAAATATTAATACTCGTCATGTAAAGGAGTAAAGAATGGTATAATAATGCCTTTACATGCAAAGCAAATACGCTATTGATATTGATACAATATGACTGAGTGTGTAGATCACCAGACTTATCATTTTCTGTGGTATCATTTTTCAAACTGAAGGTGATACTTGATGCTTTGACATCATTCATTAATTATACAATGCATGTGAGAATGGATCTGCTAAAGTTAGAGAGTAAGAGACGAAGTTAAGAGGAGAAAATTTTAAACTTGATGCAATCAATTGATTGGTAAACATAATAAATAATATTTTACCGGTAAATTACAAATTAGGTATATGTGGTTAGGTCGAATCTTACATCATTGTCGTGTTTGAGGCATGCGCCGTTTAGCAATTATGGTACCTGTGGTTTTGTTCCGTCAATTTTAACGGAAAATGCTGACGTTGCGCTCATGTGACTCGGTGAAAAATCAAATTTTGGTCCACGGACTATTTTTTATTTCATTTTGGTCCTTAAATTTTCATATTTGTTCCGTTCTTTGTCGCAAAAATGTTATTTCATACGGTTTACTCATTATTTCTAACCTAAATAATTAAGATGAATCATTTCTCTCTCAAATATAGGAGAGATCACGGGCTTGGTCGAGCCGGACCTGAGACCCGACCCAGTTAGACTTAGACCGGACCATCAGGTCCAATCGAACCAAACTGGGCTACTTTTTTTTTTAAAAAAAAATAATATTTTTTATTTAACCCATTTAACTATTTTATGTATTTTTTATGTTTCTGTTCAGCTCTTCTCAAATACGTAATAATTAATAAGTGAGTTGACAAATAGATGAAGAGAAATTTTCATTCTTAGTAACAAATTGGAGATAAATTTGTGGCTGATTTTTATCTTTAATTTATGACTAAGAATAACGGTGAAAATTTCGATAAAATCACATTTTGGAGATCAAAATGGAAAAAATGTGAAAGTTTGAGGACAAAAATCAAACAAAATATAGCTTTTTATGACAGAAATGAAACTTATCTCATAGTTTGAGAACCAAAAATGAGATTTCAACCTTGGAGTGGAAATCAACAACTAAGATGCAAGAGAAACCAACAGTTAAGATGTAACAGAAATCGACGGCTAAAATACATTGGAAAACAATGGCTAAGATTGTGTCACGTCAACATTTTTCCTTAAAATTAACGGAACAAAAACACAGGTACCCTAATTGCTAAACGACTCATATCTTAAGTACTTAAAGTGAAATTTTTCAAACCACACGGAAGTAATGTAAGATTCGACCTAACCATAGATACCTAATTTGTAATTTACCCTAATATATATATATATATATATAATTTTTTTTATTCATGTTTGTATATATATATATTATTGATAACATAATTTATATTTCAAATCTCAAAACCATATATGATACTAGGGCTTTGCGTGCCCTAATGGACACACAAATATGGATGTAAAATATAAAATTATTTAAATTATATAAAATATTATAAATAATTAAATTTTAAATTTTATTATATAAGTTTTGAGTGATAGTTATGTATTGTAAAGATAATGAGTATAAATTTTTAAGATAGTGGAAGAAGTTAGTAAAGTTATTTGAATTTTATTTTATTTTTAAATTAATTTTTAATTTATTTAATTATAAACTATAGTACTATTGTATTATATATACCTTTTGGAGGAGGACGACCAGAACACTCCAAAAACATATAATAATACTAGGGGCTTTGCGTGCCCTAACGGGCACGCAAATATATATGTAAAATAAATGAGAGTTCACCAAAAAAAAAATGAGGGACTAAATCGTTAACTCAGTAAAAAAGAATGGATCAAATAATAATTTTTTTCTCTTATTATTGATTTTGTACTATAGTTTTAAAATGTGGACAACCAGAAAGAGGTTGAGCCATATAATATAAGACTGGGGGCTTTGCGTGCCCGTTATGTATGTAAAATAAATAAGGGACTAAATTGTTAACTTAGTAAAGAAAGAGAGACCACATAGTAAATTTTCTCTTATTTTTAATTTCATAGACTATAGTTTTAAACATGGACGACCAAAAAGGGGTGGAGCCATATAATATTAGATATAGATTATAAAGTAGTTTCTCTATTCTATATTTCTAAACCAATCTCTAAAATTTGGGGATATCACAAATGTTTATTTTTTAAAATTTTGCAAGTTTAATATATTTTTTGTCACGACCCTGTAACAAAATCCGTGATCGACACGGACTACAAGGAGGAACCCTATGGCCCGTAAGCCTGACACATGCCTCCATGTCATAAATACACAAATATTACACTTGCATTAATTTATAATTCATTACTCGTAATTACAACCTTTCATAAAATAAACTTAACATTTTCCTATCTGTAAATCTAACGAAGCAACACTAGAGTCAGGTACCCAAGACAATGAGTCAAGTAATCAAGTCCAAATATTCACACGAACAAATATGCAAAATTCCAAGAAGTGTCATTCGATCTAGACGGCCCTAGAAGATAATCCTTGTAACCTGAAACTGAAAATAGTAAATAACAACGGGGTGAGTCAAGAGACTCAGTGAGTAATCCAATCTATTCTAGTTGTGGAGGGCAAGGCATCCCCACTAGTTCAAGATAATAGTGCATGTATATCATACATTCATATTTCAATCATTTACAACGAATCAAATATCTTTATCATTTCTTTTCATAGTCAAAGTCATCGTATAGTCATATCTCATAATACACATCACAATTCAAATGATCGTATAAATCACATACTTTCACATCAAGCAAAAATTTCATAAACTTCAAAACTCTGAAATAGTTTCAAATCAGTTCGCAAATCTGAAATATATTTAATCATAAAACCCATTGGTGGCGCCCCCGTTATTGGTGAGTGAGATCGAAGGTCCTGCAAAAGGCCTATCTCGCGAGAACGAATAACTCCCCACCTCTAGGGTCGGAGGCAGTCTACTCGTGGCACGTCCCCAAAATCCTAGAACCATGTCCACCTCACATCCTGGCCAACGGATGGGTGACTCCGGGACCGAAAGCCTGGTTGGTACGTACCCAAAAGTTCCAACGACTCACCTTAGTCTCCATCAAAAACACCACCCAAGGCTTCACTCTCTCACACACCTCTTTAAGTTCCTTAACTGTCGAGGAAGAGGCAATTCCTCGACAGTTCCAAGAAAAAAAATGCTCATAAGCCCCTTGTGGCTGTTTTTGACCAGCCACCACAACCTTTCAAATCAGTCTCAATTACCTACCACTTTCACAACCTTTCAAATCAGTCTCAATTACCTACCACTTTCACAGAACTAACTACCATCTTATTTTTAGAAGCACCAACCCTCGACAAACCACCTTTTTCCCACTTCATCACTTCATCCAACACCATACAATGCCCGGCCCCCATCCACTACCATACCACCTACCTTCCCACCACCAACCTCACCATGAGAGTCACCATCAGAAACCAGAGCTGAATCAACAAAAAAGCCCGGGCCCGCTTAAAGAAAGTAGAAATTGAAGCATATCGATTTCGAGTGAATGGCTATTCTGAGATAGAACGAGAAAAATTAAATTTGATTAATTCAATTTATATGACTTTGGAACAATTAGAAAATTACAAAAATGAAACCATTCATTTTGAACAACAAAGGGCGATTAAGCCTTTCAACCCTGCCTCACCTCATCATTCTTTTTTAACACTACTGCTTTAAAATTTTCCACCAACTCATTATGCATTTCACCATTCAGTCTTCTCTTAACAGATTCAACATCCTCCTCAATAGGAAATTCCACAAAATAATCCACATTATTACAGTTAATATCACTCAGTGGACTACACATCCTACCACTTCTAACCAAATCTTTAAAATCCCTAACACTAATCAACTTCCTCCTCCAAGTGTTTTTCCTCACCACACTATCAAACTGATTTTCCTTCCCCATTCCACTCTTCAAAACATTATTCATATCACAAACAAAATGTTTCTGATCAAAAATAAAATTCATAGCAGACATACTAACATCACCAACACACACCATGCTATTTTCAAGCATGAGATTGTCAACATTATGACTACTAGAGGCAGAATCACAACTCATACCAGATGGAGAGCACTCTAACTTGTTCGAACCTGCTTCACTCAAGCCTCCATCCTCCTTCGCAAGATCTTGCTCCTCCATCTCTACTCCTTCCATTTCCGAACAACAAACAATTTATGCACCTCCTCTGAATTCACCACTGACACAAGCCTATCCTTCTCATAGTCACGAGAATCGTGGCTAATCACGCCACATTTGTAGCAAAAGGTTTGTAGCTTCTCATACTTCAACGCGATCCAACATCTCCCTAAGCTAAGCCTCGAAATTTATAAGCCATCAGACAACATCTCATCAACATTAATCCAGATTCTTATCCTCAGAAAACTCCTAACAAGCACTCCATTCACAATCGGCTTCTCATATTCAATAACATCTCCCAATCTAGCTCTGATCTTCAACACGTTCTCCTCTATGAAGCCTTCTATCGGGATTCCATGCACCTGAACCCAAAATGGACTCCTCTTCCACTACACATCGCTAATCGAAGTAAAAGGTAATCTCTCCTAAACAATCAAAAGAAAACCTAAAATGAACCATGGCCTATCTCAAATACCCTTGCACATTCCGTGAAATCACCAAACGAAAATAGCAAACATCTGTCCTCTCCTTCAATGATCTTCACCTCACTCTTCAGAGTGCACGCCTTGATGATCATCGATTTCACCGTATTCTTGTTCAAATTTCTCTTCGTTAAAATCCTTCCTATCATCGTTCTGCTACCTGCCTCCTTCACTTCCGCATTGCTCCAATTCAGCTGCAGAAAGTCCTTCTCCATCCTCCAAAATTCCAAAAATCAAAACAAACAGAATCAAAATCTCTAAAAATCTCACAATAAACGAGATCTCAGAACTCTCCTCACTGAGAAAACCAGATCGAAAGAAGAAAAACTCGAAGACCAAGCAAACAAACAAACTCTCACATCAAAAGTAGAAATTCGAAGATCAAGCAAATGAGCAACCTCTCACCAGAAATGAACAAACTCTAAACCGAAACCTAACAAACTCTCATTTCCCAGATCCCGCCAAAAAAGAGAGAAACTCACTCCCATGCCTGGAGAGAAAAATTTGTCCTGCATTTACTTTCTCACATTATTTTATTATAAATGTCAGTCTCTCCATTAATATTTAAACAACATTGTAATATATTAATCAAAATCTTGTTCTAAACCGATATAGCTATCGGAAACCAAGATTTAGATATATAACATACATAAAAAGTAATTAACTAAGAATTATATTTTATATTGAAAACTTAAATAAGAGCAAAATATCTAATAATTAGAAAAGAATAGATACAAAGATAGAGCATTAAATATATTTTGGGCCAATAAAGAGATCATTAAATTAAAGTAAATATAAAATCCTGAGACTTTAAGAAACGTAAATTCGAGGGATATTTCCCCCTAAATTCCACCCAATGGGATGATTTCGTCTATATTCTTCTCCCCAATCAGTTACTACTTACTCTCAGGCTCACCAATCAATTAAACGATGTATTTCTCTATTCCTCTCATTTTAGCTTCTCCTCTGTCTTCTCTTCTTCCGTTGTTGTTGATCGCAAGGTTGTTAAAATCGGGAGTTTAAATAAAATTGAAAAGGGAGGGTAAAATCGTATCGTAAAATCGTAAGAGTTTACCTATATGTAATTAATAATTTTTTTAGATCATACATATTTCACTTAATCAAACTTCTATAAATATCCCAATATTTTCTCTATAATATTTATCATAATTTACTATTTTCCCATCACTATCATCATCTCCTCCATCTTCCTTATTATTATTTTCCTCTAATTTTTTTAAAAAGCTAGTTCTGAAAAAAAAAATATGGCCCAGCCCAAAACCCAAATAGCCCATACCTATTCATTTTAATCCCTAACTTAAACCTATATGCATTTGATTTTGACCTAGCTGCTTGTGTGTGCTTTCGCCGCTGCTTGCAACTTTGCTTCTTTCTCCATTGCTTGCTTATGTGCTTCGTCTATGTCTACTGTGCGAGAGAGACGACACTTGCTTTCTCCATTGCTTGCTTCGTCTGCGTCTTCATCTTCGTTTTCTTTCTCCATTGCTTGCTTCGTCTGTGTCGCTACTCTCATCTCCGGCCGAGTTGAACTTGCGAACTCGGTCTAAAGTTGCGATTTTAAGCAAGTTTGACCGAGTTCAACACGATTTCACCTCATGAACAATTTTAGGTGTGATTCAACTCGATTTTGGAAGGTAAAATCGTGATTTTAACGATTTTAGGAGTTAAATCGCGATTTTAACAATCTTGGTTGATCGTCGATCATCTGAAAGCTAAGGTATGCACTAGTGAGATATCTCTCTCCTACTTATCTCAAATGTAACCATCACTAGGTTTTGGTTTTAATCACATTTTCTGCGCTAGATTTTTTCCTTCATTTTTAGTGGCTTTTTTTGGTGTTTGGATTTGTACTTATGCGAATCTATTCTTAGGTTAACAAATCCAATAGACGACCTATGCGTGAGTGATGGCTCCTCTTTTCTATTGCTGACATGGATTTTAAGGGAGATATCGTTGAGGAGAGTTTGGGATTAGTGATTGTGCTGGCTGGGGGTATGAATTGTTCAAGTTTGGGAGGTGAATTTTTACTAGACATGGAATCGACATTTTGTAGACAGCAACAACGTAACCAAATGGGTCATCCATCAATAGTGATAGCGAGGAATATGATGATAGCGAGGATGATGAGTTAGAGAACCAAGGTGATACTACTAATGCTCATGGTGGTGAGAGGGAGAGGATAATGGAGGAGCTCTCCCATAGGAAGAATTTGAATGATGGGAACCCACAAAATTTGATGCTGAAATGGCAAAGATTATCTTTCAAGATCCCATGAAGATGCGAATGTTGCAGCTGCAAGAGAAAGGGTTCAATTGCCAAGTTCAAGCACTTGAGCTTGAGAAACAGCGGTTCAAGTGGCTAAGATACTACAGCAAGAAAAATAGAGAGTTGGAAAGGTTGAAGTTGGAGAATGACAGGATGAGACTGGAAAATGAATGCAGAATCTTGGAACTGAAACAGAGAGAGCTTGACTCTGATTTAAGGAGGCCCCAGCTGTAGATGCATATATATCAACTTGGGAGGGTAGTACTAGTACCTGTAAACATTGCTCATCATTACTTATGAGCATGCAAGATGTCAAAGATTATCAAAACATTGCTCATCATTACTTATGAGCCAAGATGTCAAAGATTATCTTTGAAGTTGATATATATGCATCTACAGCTGGGGCCTCCTTAAATCAGAGTCAAGCTCTCTCTGCTTCAGTTCCAAGATTCTGCATTCATTTTCCAGTCTCATCCTGTCATTCTCCAACTTCAACCTTTCCAACTCTCTATTTTTCTTGTTGCAGTATCTTAGCCACTTGAATCGTTGTTTCTCAAGCTCAAGTGCTTGAACTTGGCAATTGAACCCTTGCTCTTGAAGCTGCAACATCCGCATCTTCATGGGATCTTGAAAGATAATCTTGCCATTTCAGCATCAAATTTTCCCATCCCAACAAATTGTGGGTTCCCATCATTCAAATTCTTCCTATGGGAGAGTCCAAAGTCTTAATTCAACTCGTGGATCCATTAGCATGTGATTTCTGTCCTTTGTGATAATGACTAATGATACTAATATTTCTTTAATGCGAAACGAGGAATCGTACCTTCTTGACCCGTTTACTCTTAGTAAGTATAATAACCATCTCATGGGTTTCGTATAAAATTCAATTCGATCTACTAATAGGAGTGAACAAATAATCATGTTTCACGCACTAATAGTTAAGTAATCTTAACAACTGTAGTTCAAACATGTTAAGTTACGAATAATGCTCGAATCAATTTTAATGATACATGCCTTTTAGAATTCAGACTCTCAATTAAACCGAGTGAAACTAAACATGAAATAATGATCATGCACCGGCTTACTCATCTTCAAAACTTGATCCACTTGATTTTTTTTTCGATTTAGATTTGACACAAATTCTCGGGACTGAAGACTCAAAGCCTCTCGGTGTGGTTTTGCCACGCAGGAAGAGATGATGATTTAGAATCATATTTAATCTAGGTGTATTAGTTTACTAATTAATTTGAGACTGACTTTTATCTTTTGATGATTGCTTCTTTAGCAAGTATAATACTGACATTATTGTAATTGTGATTACCCCACCACAATGCCACATCACAATCTCACTCGATAAAGCTTTTTGAAGAGTGTTACTTATTTTTGTACGCGTCCTCTTTTGTTGATTGATAATGTTCCACAGTCTATGAGTCAGTTTTGATGGTTGCTTTCGACATAAAGACGTTACCATTGTTGATGAAGCAAGCATCTAACTAAACTAATTATAGTTAAGTATCGAGATTAAGGATCATGTCCAAGGTAAATTTCATTTGGTTCACGATTGTGGCTTGAGCAAGGTCTAATCCAAAAGAAAATAGAAATGAATCCTCTACATTTTTCTTCTCTACATTTTTTGTGGAGTATGAGAGAGAAAGGAAGAAAAAAGAAGAGAGAGAAAGAGAAAGTGGGGGTCCTCCTCTTCCTTTCTCTCTCTAACTCCACAAAAAATGCATGAAGAAAGAAATGCGGAGAATCCAAGTCCAAAAAAAATATGCAGGCTTAGATTTATGCAATTCAATGACATTTAAATTTAAATCTTAAATCACAGAATATGCAGCTCTAATCCAAATATAAAATATCTGATATCTATAGTCAAACTTGTTTCCTCATATTAATAGCCTAATCCAAATATATTAAAAAGCACAAATCTAGCAATTCCATTTTTTTCCTTGATTTTATAGGTTTTTGCATAAATTAAAGGTTAAATTACAAATTAGGTACATGTGGTTAGGCCAAATTTTACATCACTACCGCGCTATGAAGCATGGACACTGACACGGACACGGGACACGACACGGAC
>QANZ01012469.1:0-47959 GCA_003254925.1 Chamaecrista fasciculata
GGTTAGACCATCCCGGTTCACGAATAATGCGAACTCAAATTAATTTCTATTAAAGAACCAAAGGTTTCTTGTATATAATGAGTTCTTGTGTTGCATGTTCTCAATGAAAATTGGTTTTAAGACCATTACCAGCAAAAGTTGGGATTGGATCCCTTGGAATTCTTGAACGCGTTCATAGAAAAATTGTGGACCTGAAGTGCCACCTTGTGGACATGTCGATCCACTTTGTTCCAAGAAAAAGATTGAGCTCAAGTTTTGGATTATTCCATCAAGAAAATTTTATAATGCTGGTGAATTTATATCCTAAGTTTTAAAAGGCTATTATATGCTAGTTGGGATAAATGTGGTACATCATGTTGTTTGTGTCCACACGGTAAATGGTCTTGTTGAATAATTAAATGTCTGATGAGAACATATCAATTTATATGATGCAGCACTTGTACGGATTAAATTAATAACGTATCGTAAATTCTCCCCTATGCTATTGGCTTTGGGTCAGGAGCCGAATATTTCTCATTTAAGAATTCTTTTGGTGCTGGATTTATATTGCTCCACCATGTGAATCAAAATGGGCGCCAACGAAAATTGAGAATATCAGTTGGGTATGGATCCCACTCACTTATTAAATATCTTAAACTCCTGAAGGGAGATAGTTCATGACATGATTTGTCAATGAAATTAAATTTTCAGCATTAGGGGGAGAAAGAAAATAGCTGGAATGAAAAAATGAATTACAAGGAATGCATGATTATTATATTCATTTGATCCTCATGTGAACTTGAAGTTCAAAGAATAATTTATTTGAAGAATATTGTAAATAAATTGCAAAATGCATTCACTGACCCATAGACATGGTAAAGACAGATTTTCCAGCTGAAAATGCTCCAATATATATTGAAGTCCCTGAACGGACCAATCGGTTCCAGAGATAAGAATCCTCGAAAATAAAAGGAGAATATGAAAAAAAATGGTCGAATCGAGGAAATATATGAAGGCATAATGAATGAAAAATCTCCGGAAGAGATTCAGGTACCTGAAAGTAAAAAAAATAATGAGATCTCAATATGTTTATTATTGCCAAAGTATGGAACCGATATGAAAATATTGTCGACAAAGTATTTACATATAATGTAGCGCTACAAATTACAAATTAGAAAGAAATTGAGGATCATGAATAATAATTCGTCGAAGGATGTCGACGTGAATATTGGCCAAATTGACAAGAAAGGATCCAAGATGAGTAAAACTCACTCGAGAAATGTGGAAATTTTTGGACTTGAAGTCCAGAGACATGATGGTGTACAGTCAGCATGATGGAGTACAACCAGTTAAATATAAATAAGTCTTTGTGCGAAAAGAAATAAGAGAATTGAAATTTTTGAGATACAAAGACTAGACATTTATTTTAAGGAGTTTAATTCTCCCGTGGTGGATGCAATTATTTTTGAATATATGATCTGACTGTTTATAAAAGGCTTTTGATGTCCAAATATTTGAAGGTGTGAAGTTAGTGGGGGTACAAATGAGTTTATGAGTAAAATCGTATTGAAAATGAAAGGCTAAAGTCGTAACATATAAACTCAAAGGTCTCACATTGATGATGTAAAGACATTCTCTAGAGATGGATGCAATCCCGAAGATGAATGCGACCCCCTTCAAATATTTTAGTAGTCTGGCATTGTATGAACAAACTTGATATACATATAATGAGTATGGTTATAGTCCATTCATATGGCTTATTGGACAAGGAAGTTTATATGCAAATCCCGAAAGGATTATAGAAAGCATGTCAGATGTCTTGTTCAATAAAGATGAATAAAATCCTACATGAGCTTGAAAAAAAAAAACTTGGACATATGTGCTACAGTTATCTCAAGAAATATTATTTGAAAAATATCAAACTGTGTATATTTGTTATTGTTGGAACTCTTGAAGAGTTCAAAACATAGTACAATATTGATAGTTTTGCAAGAAAGATTTTGCAAAGATAAAAGTTTGTCTCATCTTACTGACTAAGTAAGTATATTATAATAGTGAGATTATTACTCATATTATGTAAAAAGTGTATTGAGATACTTTCAAATTGATAAGGTGCATGGAAATGGTGTAACCATGACAGGTTAGATAAATCATTTGAAGTGATAAAGTATCCTATTAACCTCAAATGAAGATGCAATTCTTTGGTCCTGTAGTACCATATCTTCATATTATAAGTGGATTACTGTTTTCAGTACACTTGCTAGCGAGATATAGTTCTTCATTAAAAGGAATGAAAAATATTTTAAAGATAAAGGTTTATTTAAATAAATTTAGTTCACCATTCCTTGATGATGTAGATGCTAGCTTATTATCTGACCTTCAGAGACAATGCATAAGGCAAATAAAAAATGTGTTTAGTTGAGACTACTAATTCAACACATCCAGAAGATGTGTAATTTGTTTTTGCAGGGAACTCTGTCAACCTTATTGTAAGAAGATAATATGACATGTATAGTTCAGCTAAAAGAGAATTTAGCAGATTTACTTGTGATATCAAAAGCAAGGCGACATAGAAGTTCAACAAGTTCGCTCAAGTGATAATTTAGCAAATTTATTTATGGAGGCATTGCCAATTGCAACATTTGAGAAATTGGTTCATCAGATTTGAATGCGGAAATTAAAAGATCCTTAGTGATGTTATGATGAGGGGGAAATACGCGCTGTACTCTTTTTCCCTTCGCCATGGTTTTGTCCCACTGGATTTTCCTAGCAAGGTTTTTAATGAGGCAACATGTAATGCCTATCAATAAATTGTGGATATTCAAGGGGGAGTGTTATAAATAATTATATTTGTGAATATTCACATTTGTCTTTTGGTATTCTCTATGCATAGAAGTTTGAGTTTTCCTTTACTTTCTCTATGTACATGAATATGACCTTATCCCTTCATTATGTACATAAAGTTGGTACATCTCCCTTATAGATCATTTAGTCTATAAATAGAGGCTTTAGGTGTTGATGTAAAGTTGATGATATCAGTTGAATGAAAGAATCACTCTCTCCTCCTACTTTTCTCTCTGTTTTGAATATCCTTATTTCTTATATTTTATAACAAATTTAAGAAAAATGACCCTTTTTGACCTTATAAGTACTTTTGCCTTTTTAATTTTTTGCATCTTGGTCCAACTGACATTGGTTCTGGACCATCTTAGATTTCCATTAAATCCATTACATATGTTACTATGTATCATGTAAAGCCCATATGCGTGAAACCCAAGCCACTCATTTCTTGAAGCCCAAGTTGAAAAAGACTTATTAGAAAGTCAACATTCTATTCTTTGACCCAAAATTTGACCAAAAAGATAAATAATTCAGCCCAAACACACGCTACGAGCGCTCACTGATTCTTCTCTTCACTCTGATTCACTAGACGCAGCCTCTTCTGTTCTATTATCAAATCCCCTAAAACTCGAAATCTTTCTTCATCGTCTTCGTCATAGCCTTTTTCGTTGATTGGAACCTGAGGTTGGTTTACTCCCGCCGCCAAATCTGTATTTTCTTAATCAAATTTCTATTTTTCTGAGTTCTTGTTGGTGAGAAACGGGTAAACTTTGATGCTGAAAATGTTTTTCTTGATTTCTACAAATTTTCTCTAAATCTTCATCTATGCTTATTTTGGGCTTGTTTTTCTCTGATTGTTAGAAAATGCCGACTAATGATGAGAAGTCCGATAAGGATAAGTGCTTGGAGCTCTTTCTGAAGATCAGTTTAGATGAACGGACGGCTCGTAACACGATTGCTAACAACAAAGTCACTACAAATCTCACTGCTGTCATTAATGAGGTAATCAACCTCGTTGCATGGACCCCAAACTTAGATAATGATGGACGAAATTTCATTGGAAGTAAACTTCTATTTGCATTCTCCACTGGAAAAGTTTAAATTTCTTCATTCGTCACTAATTTTACTTTCTTATGTTGTTCTTGGGTGTTTTAAGGCCGGTGTTACTGATGGATGCAGTCGGACTGTAGGAAATCTACTGTACACGGTTAGATAACTCCTTATATGGATTGTTGGGATACAGTATGTTTCTTTTTTCTTCCTGCATGAAGCAAACTCGGGGAGATAATGGCTTCTTATAACATATTTTATATGAACTGTATAATACTGAAGGAAAATTCTCACATTAATATATTTATTTTTTGTTCATTTTTATACTGATTGAAATGATTTTTGGCATTAATTTATCTGACAGGTTGCTACAAAGTACCCCGCTAATGCCTTAATTCATCGCCCGACACTGCTGCATTACATTGTTTCTTCAAAGGTGTGCAGAGAAGATTGTTGGTTTTCGTCTATTGATCTATGCTTGGCTTAGAATTAGGTCATGGCATTGTGGTTTATCATATGTGGTTAAGTAGTTCCACGTTATCTTTCACTACTTAGTTGATATACGTTTATCATGAAATCTACTGCAGATCAGTTGGCATAGATAAAGTTTTACATTTGAATTTTGCACCTCGTCTTACTGAATTTTTTTTATTGTAGATAAAAACAACAGCTCAGTTAGATGCAGCGCTTTCCTTTCTTGTTGCTACAGGGTCGGAGAGTCTTGATTTGAAAAAGTTTGAAGAAGCTTGTGGTGTTGGTATGGTAGAAAGAGCTATATCTTATTATATCAACCATAATATTCAATCCTTGATTTTTTGTCAGTAGTTTGCTGTGTATATTGGTTTATGCATGTTCATGTTCACTGTAATACTTGTGCATCTTATATCTACTACTAAGGCTTTTGTATCCTTTCACTTAAATTGATTTCATTGTTCACTGCTGATTCAGTGTTTGATTGATGTTTTGAAGTTCTTTACATATGTGAGCAGGTGTTGAGGTTTCAGTGGAAGAAATCAAACAAACTGTAAATGAAGTTCTTGAAGAGAATAAGGCAACTATTATGGAGCTACGTTATCGAACCAATGGTAGATGTTCAATTCTCCATTCTCATGGAATCTGCTAATCTGATCATGTAACCAAATTTCTTGATTTAAAATTAAAATTCATATAATAAATTTGATTCACATTTTTAGTTGCATACGCAAAGAATTCACCTTGCCTATGGCTTTTAGCTTGGGATGCCCATTTTATATTCAAGTAGCAAGTTCTGTTCAAAATAAAAGCTGAATTTAACTTGACTAGAGAAGATGCTATTTTGTTTCCATATCTATCATATTGCTGAATTGCTCATAAATTACTATGAGTAACAATAGATTCTGGTTTACTCAAATATATATCGTTAAACAATGAAACTAGTTTGACAGTCCAAATAAAAATAGAAACTTCTTTGAGGTTGATAGAGACCCAAGTGGCCTTGGGGAACCCTCCCTCAAAAGCTAGCTGTCAAAGGGGGAGAACCAAGGCACTTAAGTACTCCACTGAGCATCCCATACTACCTAAGTCCCTATTGTAGCACTGCCTTGAAAAGCCAATGTTGCCGCTGCTACACTCAGCGACACTTCACTTGGCCTTCTACCGAACATAACTCTTCGTTGGTCAAAACCCTCCGCAGATAGCCCTCTCCATGCCGTTGACAACAAGGCTCTTATACCAATTGATAGAGACCCAAGTGACCTCGGAGAACCCTCCCTCAAAGGCTAGCTGTTAAAGGGGGAGACCAAGGCACTTATGTACTCCACTAAGCATCCCTTACTACCTAAGTCCCTATTAGATGTTCATAAGAAAAAAAATCATATGCAAGTATCCAAGTAACTGCAAACAATAATTCATCAAAATGGAAGCTGGAAGTAATAGAAATCATAGTGACATATTCTGTTACTTTGACTTTTTAGGCCAAAGTTCCTCTTGTTGTGAAAAAGTGTATTTGTTGGCTTGATCTCATACTTGTGCTTGTGGTGTATATTCACAATCATCACCTGAATTTGAGCTTCCTTGAATTTATGTTCTCTGAAAGTTACCCTTTCTAAAAAGGTAATACATAATATATACACAGTTCAGAGACACACATATGCTCCAAAAGGATGCTCATCCAACCCACACAGACTTGTTACTCAATAATGCCTATATCCAAAATTGCAGAGGGTGAAAGATCCACTGTTCATCTTAGTATTGTTGTTCTTTTCTTTGGAATTGAGCTAATGTGGATGAATGAAGTGGAGATATAAATAATGGAAAAATAATTGTTACCTTTGTTTGCAGTTTTTGAAAATTTAGGGGAAGCAATAGGAAGTTGACTATTTCATTCCCTTTCTTCTTCAAAGCACCAAACTTTATTCTCACATGTTGGAGGATAAAGGGACCTTCTTCCCATTTAACGTTTTTGCTCTAGGTGTGCTATTTCCACCCTCAAATTCTTACTCATTCAAGGATGCTCGTGTTTAAGCCATGGAGCAATAGTTACAAGTAACTTATTGGTATAATATAAGTATAGAAGGAAGATCTCTGAACTCTTCTATTCCATTCCATTCAAGTAGCAAAACTGGTAACCAATGGAGAAAGCTAAAGTTTTCATGTTTCCGGGTAGAGTCCTATTTCAAATAGGAATGTAGTTAGTAAGAAGAAGCAGTTTATCTGAACAATTTCTGAATGGGCTTTTTATTCTGCAATATATTAATGAAAGAGAAGAATAGGAAAGTTGACAAGTATTGTGAGACAATTGACAATAACTGGACAAGGTTAGCTATAGAAAAAATAACTTATTGACTACCTGTGGTAGTAAGGGAACTGAATTTTGGAGGTTCTAATTTGCAGGTGTCATTTCATGCAATACTGATCGAATTTCTTGATTTCCCGGAAGTTTATATTTTTCTCATAGTCTGTGCCTGTGGATATCTGAATTATGTTTGTGCTAAAGGCATCCTTTGTTAATATGATTTTTTCTAAAAAAATTGAATGACAGCCCATAACTCTGCTTCCCAATTCAAACATAAAGCATCTGCAGCTTTATGAACTTTATTTATTTATATATTTACCTTTTTGTCTTTTTAGTTGGTGAATTGCTGGGGCATGTGCGGAAGAGGCACCCATGGGCTGATGCTAAAGTTGTTAAGGTGATGATGGTTAACAAATTAATAATATATATAGTCCGCCTGTTTAATTTATATTCGTGTATATGTACTTTAATTGTTCTACTTAACACCCCCCGCCCCTTTTTTTTTTTCTGTCACAGCAACTTATGGATGCAAAATTATATGAGCTTCTTGGTGAAAGGACAGCTGCAGATGATGAAAAACCTTCAAAAAAGAAGAAAGAAAAGCCTGCTAAAGTAGAGGTGATCTCTTTTGTAATTTTTTTCCCCATTTTCTATGTACTTCTTTTATGACATGGGTAAAAAGGATTTTTGCTACTCTGTTTATATAGGAAAAGGCAGCTGCTGTTCCTACTCTAGAAAAACCACCTGAAGAAGATCTGAATCCATACCTGATATTCCCTAATCCCGAGGAAAATTATAAGGTACAACTGGATAATCCTTTGTCTAATTATTAATTACATACTCATTTTATCCTGTTCATGTTGTGAACTCATGGCATGCTTTGCTAATGTGCTTGTGTTCTAATGAGTCATTTCAATCTACAACCCTGAAGCATCGATACTTCAAAAACTAAGTTGTTCTGTCTCTGATACGAATCCTACACTCATCAAGTATGATATGACACGTCAATCTCCATTTAAACATTACTCATTGTTGTACTGCAGTCTTTGTGCTGCCTTTGGTATCCATATCAGTATTAGTGTTTCTTAGATCTACTGGATTTGATGACTTTATGTGATTGTATCCATGAATTTGTGTGATCTATAAATATATTTATACTTTCTAGTCCGGGATGTCTTTAGACTTTCAAGATTATGAACTTCCACAGATGCTAGGTTTCCTTGTAAAACTTCAAAATTTATAGTTTATACTAATTATACTAATATTAGATCACATCTGCAACAGCTTAAAAGTTTTATGTTGATTTGCAGGTGCATACTGAAGTACCATTTAGTGATGGTAGTATTCTGAGATGTTGCAATACAAAAGAGCTTCTTGACAAGCACTTAAAAGCTAAAAAGGAGATTCTTGACAAGAACCTCAAAGATAGAAAGGAGCTTCTTGAGAAACACTTAAAAGCAGAAGGTGGGAGTGTTTTGACGCGTTTTCCACCTGAACCAAATGGGTACCTGCATATTGGTCATGCCAAGGTACCTAATATGCAATGTCTTATGATAGCTATGCTGATTAATAGATATCCTTTTTTGACAACTTAGTTATTGCTCAGGCAATGTTCATAGATTTTGGATTGGCAAAAGATAGAGGTGGAGGCTGCTACCTAAGGTGATTATGTTGCTGTAATTCCCTTATATATCTTATACTATTTTGTATGTATTTGACTCCTTATGGTAGTTCCTCTCATATATTATTAAGGTATAAAACAAAAAATATTAAAAGAGAGAAAGTGGTGGGAAGTTACAAAGAAAGTTGAGTAATTTCCTACTACTTTTTTCTTATATTATTATTTAAAAATAAAAAAAATAATAATATAAAATTTAAAATATTATTTATTTATCCTGCAAATTCCACTAGTGTGTATATATTATATGTATGTATGTATCTATTTTTTTGGAGCTACTATTTTTTTTTTCCTGAAAAGGGGCAGAGGTTGCTCTTATGGATTTTAAACATCTAAGTGATTGTCCATGGGTGTGTTTGTTATCATCTCACACAAGATTTAGATTTTAATGTTCTTTTCGTGGTGCACTTTTTTTTTCTTGGAAGGGGCAGAGGTTGCTCTTATGGATTTTAAACATCTAAGTGATTGTCTATGGGTGTGTATGTTATCGTCTCACACAACACATACAAGGTTTAGATTTTAACTTTCCACGGAGGTGCTATGATAGGGACTTTAGTAGTACTAGATGCCTAAGTCCCGCATCAAGTAGAATGGGATGTTCAGTGGAGTATTTCAGTGCCTTGGTTCTCCCCCTTAAATAGCTAGCTTTTGAGGGTTCCCCAAGGTCACTTGGGTCTCTATCACACTATCTTTTGCCAATGATTTTTTCGTCCTCTGAATATTGCAAGCACCAATTGGCACCTGCTTATGATTCCAAGTGACATTGATAACACTTAGTTGAATGCTAATGTTGTTTGGCAAGATTTAACTTCATGTGCGAATCAAGATTAATATGTTAAACGGTATCACATAAATATTTGTATTTTTATTGTCTTTTCAGAAACCTTTCTGAATTTATTTCTCCTCTGTACTCTAGTGAGTAGTGGAATAAGCTCTTTGGTTATTTTAGGTGAGAGTTGCGTGTGTTTTAATACCCTTGAATGGTTTCTTATTCATATGAAGGGGTTATGTAACAAAAAGTAAAACAAAACTTTGTGGCAAACAGAGTTTATGGGGATTTTGGTTTGTTCGGTTGGAGAGTAATGCACAATTATTCAAAGCCATTATTTCTTTAATTGTTTTATGGTATATAATTGCATAAATGGCTTCCAGTTGGTTCTCACATATAATGCCTTTTCTCTGCTTCTATAATTCTATGAAAGATTAGTTTTAGATATAATGAGTAAACGTTTAATATGCCATGGTTACTGCCTTCAATGTCGAAACCTTTGAGGTTTGTCTTTCAACAAACCTCTACAATGTCTTGAAAGCTTCCATCAGCTCTTTGAATAAACATTTAACATCGTCTTTGTGTTCTAGATATGATGATACAAACCCTGAAGCAGAAAAGAAAGAATATATTGATCACATAGAAGAAATTGTGAGGTGGATGGGTTGGGAACCGTTGAAGGTATTTTGATTTACATTGCTGATATCAGTTTTCTTATTATGCTTTAGTTTTGATTTTTAGAAGAAGTGAACTTTATGCAGATTACATATACCAGTGATTACTTCCAAGAATTGTATGAATTAGCTGTGGAGCTTATAAGAAGAGGTCATGCATATGTTGATCATCAGGTTGGTAATACGACTGCAAACATTTAAGATGGTAATCTTTTCTGTTAAATGGTTTGTCAGTCCATTGCTTTTGCGGTTGTCCGAGATACATGAATAAGCTACCAATCAAGTCAATCATTGGTTATCCTTTTGGCAGTTTCCTGTGGTTTTCTCATTCAAATTAAATTTTATCAGCCTGGGATAAAATAATTAATGTATACCAAATAACTTTTTTTTAAAAAAAAAATGGTGTACCAGAGAAACTCTAATGGAGGGAAAGATAATTGTATCATGTTCTTAATTTCATTTGGTATTGATTGCCATGGTGACAAGTTATGCATTTGAATGATTTAGACACCTGATGAGATAAAGGAGTATAGAGAGAAGAAACTAAACAGTCCTTGGAGGGACAGACCAATTGCTGAATCACTGAAACTCTTTGAGGATATGAGAAGTGGCCTTATTGAAGAAGGAAAAGCAACACTTAGAATGAAGCAAGACATGCAGAGTGATAATTATAATATGTATGACCTCATTGCATACCGTATAAAGGTAAGTGCACAATGAAAGGTGCTTTTTATGATAATGTGAAGTTCCAGAGACCATGACTAAAATCTAAGGTGTGAGTGCTTTATGCCTTCAGTTTACCCCTCATCCTCATGCGGGAGACAAGTGGTGTATCTATCCCAGTTATGATTATGCTCACTGCATTGTGGATTCTCTAGAGAATATCACACATTCAGTAAGTTTTCTTTCACTAAATTTTATTTAAGGGCTATTATAATTTTTTAAGGTGTTTACATGTTGAAAAAGTGAGTAAAATCCTATATTGTATTTTTAAGAATTTGCACCCATTATGTTGAAGACTGACTTGGTCCCATTATGATATCAAAATATGCATCTTTATCATATGATTTAATATCCGGCCAAGTGTTACAATTCTTACCGTTTTATGCATATTCAATGCAGCTTTGTACACTTGAGTTTGAGACACGCCGTGCATCATACTATTGGCTATTGCATGCACTGGGCCTGTACCAACCATATGTATGGGAATATTCAAGGTTGAATGTCTCTAACACTGTTATGTCAAAGCGTAAGGTGAGGCAGTGGTTTTAAAGATGTAAAAAATTTGTTTGTATCAGAAATTTTTGGATTGCCTAATATTTGATTATATGTCATTAAGGCTTAAATTGTCTTAATTATATGTTGTTAAAGCTAAATCGTCTTGTGACGGAGCAATGGGTTGATGGTTGGGATGATCCCCGTCTAATGACACTTGCTGGTTTGAGGCGTAGAGGTTTAACTCCAACTGCAATCAATGCTTTTGTTCGCGGAATTGGAATCACTAGAAGGTAGTATTTGAATGCATAATCAAAAGTGGCATTTATGAGATCATCAGCATGGTTGACAATTTGTTGTATTACATATGAATTTTAGTTTTTACTGCAGTAGAAGTATTTGAAATGTTTTAGGCATTGATTCATAATCTATTTCTGAATTGGTTGAAATTTTATGTTAGTTTGATTTTGAATGTCTAGCTGCCAATTTGCTTTTGGTCATTCTATATGATAAAGATTAATTGATTGCAGTTCAACTTAATAGTTATAAGTACTACTATTTTTGCCTATAAAAATTATTTCCGACTGTGTTGTCTAAGTATTTTGATGATGATTATAGTAGAAATTTAAAAAAGGTCATCTAGAATGGTAATAGTCCCACGTTGTAGTGCAAATTGTTGGTATTCTTTATTCTCATGACTACTGTACAATCAGGAACCAATACTGGCTCCTTAATTGCAAATTAATTATGCCTTATCCTACATAATGAAAATTGTTTGTTATGCCTTGTTGATTTTCTTGTTACGTTATTTACATTATGTTCTGCTGCATGAATTTCCAATTTTTAGTGTATCGAGGAATTGCACATGTGAAGCTTTGACCTGGGACTGTTGCTCATGCACAAGACATGAATAGTGATTGGAAATTTAAAAGCAAACCTGACCTGATATTCGAAGTGGTTATGGTTAGTTTTGATTGAAAATTATATTCCTTCTGATGCAGTGATGGCACTTTAATATCTGTGGAACGTCTTGAGTATCATGTTAGGGAAGAACTGAACAGGGAAGCTCCCCGCACAATGGTTGTCCTTCATCCGCTTAAGGTAATGTATCTTGGTTGCATTCTTTCTGAAAGGACACTTTTAACTTTAATTACTTTAAGGCTGATTTATCATGTTTTCAGGTTGTTATTACTAACCTGGAAGCCAACTCAACAATAGAGGTGGATGCAAAGAAATGGCCTGATGCTAAATCTGAAGATGCGTCTGCTTTCTACAAGGTGAAATTGACTTTCTGCAAACCAACATCCGTTCTAAGATGATATATCATACCAGTTGTTTGACAAAACAAGTTTTTTTCTTTTTGTTTTCTTCCTACAGTTCACTGTCTAATGGAACTACCTTATTAACCATTTTCACTGCATCTCTATTCAATATGATTGCATCGGCTTCTTAATTTTATTTACTTTTTTATTATATATTACTGATTATATAGTTTGCTTTTGGTCCCAGATTCCATTTCCCAATGTTATATATATTGAGCATTCAGATTTTCGGATGAAAGATTCCAAAGATTATTATGGCCTTGCTCCCGGTAAATCTGTGATACTCAGGTTAGTAGAAGGTACAGATTGCAGTTTGCTATATACATGAGAAGTTATAGATCCAACATACAAGATCATTTTCTTTTTTTGTGCAGATATGCTTTTCCTATAAAGTGCACTGAAGTTATTCTTGCTGATGATAATGAGACTATTCTAGAAATCCGTGCCGAGTATGACCCTTCAAAGAAGACTAAGCCTAAGGTTTACTACTTTTTCTAAATCTTCTTCAAGTTGATGCCTCCTAAGAATTTTTATGATAATATTGGTTAATTATGAGCAAATCTTAATGTATAGGGTGTTCTTCATTGGGTGCCTCAACCGTCCCCTGGAGTTGTTCCATTTAAGGTTGAAGTCAGGTTGTTTGAAAGGCTTTTCCTGTCAGAGGTTGGCTATCTTTTATCTCTTAATCTTCTTTCAACTGTCTATTCTCTTTTTCTTTTAGTACTGACTGGCTGTGTTTATCTGAATATATGCAATAGAATCCAGCTGAACTTGATGACTGGCTTGGTGATCTGAACCCTCACTCCAAAGAGGTAATCTCAAATGCATATGGTGTGGCCTCACTGCGAGAAGCAAAAGTTGGGGATAGGTTCCAATTCGAAAGATTAGGTAAATTTAACAATCTGTTACTGATTCTTTTATGATTTGAATGTCAGAATATGACTTGTACTTTGTTCTCAGACTATGCTAAAAATAATTAGTTTTTACATGATATTGATGTAGTTGTGTCAAGCTATCTGACAAAACTAGTGGGTTGCTAGTTTTGTTTCCAACCTCGCTGTCTTTCAAGGTTTGATATTCAATGATGTTCCAATGTCGAACCTTAAGGGCTTGATTGAGAATTGGGAAGAGAGTTAGATGGAGTGGTCATTAGTAGGGGTAGTACGGATTCGGGTGGGAGTGTATTCTCCAAGAGACTACTCACTACATTGATTAGAAGTGCAATAAAGAAAATGGAATTGCATTTTTTATAACATAATGGATGTTATAATGTCATTAATGAGTGAGGCTGGGTCTGGATATGAAGGGTGAAATTTACCATATTAGTTTATAGAGCATTGAAGAAGTTTAGGAAAGGAAATAAAAAAATCATAAAGAACCCAAACTATCATAAATCTCCCAATTCAAAAGTGTTTGAAAATTAGGGTGTGGATAACCCACGCCATCCCCCATGAGCTTTTAAATATCTAACCAATGTTTTAAGGAACTTTATATAAGTTTTTCCCATGTTTTAAATGCTCAAACCATCCCATCTACTCTCAAATCATTTTTCCATTCATGCCTCAACTATTCAAAGACTGTCAAAATAATTTTAACTGCGACGGTAAACAATTTAGATATCAGAAGAGTTTGATTTTAGAAATAATTACTAAGTTCTGGGTTTGCTAATAATCTTAAGTATTAACACAATATAGAATGTGTGAAGCTAGATAAGTATATTATATTACTTGTTACAATTATTTATGCTTACTGTATATGCCATTCCAGGTTATTTTGTGGTCGACCAAGACTCCACCCCTGAAAAACTTGTTTTTAATCGGACAGTGACCCTTAAAGACAGCTATGGTAAGGGTGGGAAATAGGATTTGCGAATGAAAACTGGATTTCTTCTTGGAAAAATGAATGCAAATGGGAAGAAATGTCGAAATGGCAGGAAGGTCATCTGGTATTACTTGTCCAAATATCACTTTGAAAAGATATAGAACTATTTTCTTTTTCTTTATTTTGCATGTACAAACTTATACTGTAATACCTAGGTATTTACAGACTTTTTGGTCATGTAAATTATTAGTTCCTTGGTTATAGATATACTCAGGTGTGATTTGTAATTTGAAACATTGTTTTTGTTGTTAAAATATATTTGTTTACACTGAATGAAGTAATTCTAACAGGAATTGCTATTTGATTTAAGATTTTAGTGTCTGGAGACAGTTTTTCGCACATTTAAGTTTTCCAAGTTTTTTGCATTTGAAGTTGAATTTAATAAATATCTTAAGCTAGAGATTTCCTTTTTTTAAAAAAAAAAAAACAATTCCGCCATTAATTTGTCAACATTTGTGTTATTATTGGCACTGTTTCATCTCATGCTGTTGTGTCATCCTGGTGAACTTGTTGGTTGTTCTTGTCTAATAGAGACGTATATTGGCCTGTTTCATGATTACATTTGTTTCTTCAAACGTTTGGTGTAGTTATTGTCTTTGTCACTTGCCTTTCACTATATACCAAACTTTTATATTCAAAGTCAAATTAGAGAAGCCATTTTCTGCTACTGTTCAACAACTTCCATGATAGAGATTGTAAGTGGTTCTAAAAGACAAATGTGAAGACCATAAAATGGTGGGGTCAATCATTTCATTGCTTGTGCGTAGCCCACAGCAAAAATGATTCAATGGGAGCATTCTTTGGTTGATTGGAGCTATAACAAAATTGTAAATCAAGACAAGTTTGAAATTTGAATATATATAAAATCGTGTTTTTTCTGGGTCAGACTTTTATTCATAGTTTTAGAATAAGCCAATCAGAGTGGAGGTTCAATACATTCTTTCATTTCTATTTCTCATCATTCTAATTTTTAAGTTTCACAATCTAGTGCCTTCCTCATTTTTTTTTCCCTAAATGAATGCCAACTTGTAAGTCTCCAACTTGAGCATTATTTCATTAAATATAACAATTTTGGAGATTTAAAACCAAATTGTTAATACTCATAAAAAAAATAAATTGTGAGGAGTCAAATTGAGAAGATAGGTCTATAAAGGACGGAAATGAAAAAAAAAAAAAAGTGGAGAATCGAAATGAATTTTAGTCTAAATTTATATCAAGGAAAACAAATAAATGCAAACAAAACTAGCAGTCTAGAACCATATAGATCCATCATTCTAATTCCAATGACGCCTCAGTATGGTTCTAGATTTCTAGTTTTGATTGCATTTATTTGTTTTCCTTGATATAATAAATTTAGTCTAAAATTTCATTTTGATTCTCCACATTTTTTTTTTCATTTCAGTCGTTTATAGACTTATCTTCTCAATTTGATTCCTCACCATTTATTTTTTTATGAGTATTAACAACCTGGTTTTAAAAGATCAACCATTTGATAATTCGATGTCTGGAATATTAAAATATACAATTTAGTTATTGAAATAATCAAATTGTATACTTATAACAAGTATATCGTTTGGTTCTTTTAGATGTCGAGTTGTCAACTTGATGATCTTTCAATTACAAAATTGTTAACTTATTCTTCTATTATCAATTTCAATCTCTTAATTTAAGTGTTAACAAAACTGATAATATAATAATATTAATTAACGATGTATATGTTGATTGTCATTAACATCTTTTTAAAAAATCAATTTAACTTTTAGGAAGACATTTTTTGTTATTAAAACTAGTTATTATAAAAACTTTCCTACATTTTTAAGATTTTACAAAAAAATTATTTAGACTTTTTATAAATTTATTTTTGTTAATATAAAAAAAATTGGATAAATTAAATAAATGATCCCTATAGTTTGGCTCATTTGTAAAATAGTGTCCAATGGTTTAAACATTTTCAAATACGATCTCTATGATTTCCACCATTAACATGGGAGATCAAAATAGAGCAAAAGACTAATAGGGACCAAAACAAAATACAAGGCAAATAGTAAGGATCAACATGGGATTTTTACCTCGTTTTGCTATTTGTTTTTTTACGACACAGTCCGAAAGTGCTAATCATGTCAACTAGAGGGCTATGTTTGGAAACTTTTGAACCAATGGTACAATTGTGCAAATGAGCTAAACTACAAGAATCTTTTCTGTAATTAACCCAAAAAAAATATTTATATGTTAGTTAAAATAATACATTATTAACTAATGATATCATGTATTCATTTAATGATTATGTATCATCAATTTTAATAAATATTAGATAGAAAGGCTAACATTGACAACAACAACAACAAATTAGGAGGAATTAAATTGAGAAGAAATTTTTACGAGACCAAATTTAAAAAATAAAAAACACCAATATATTAGAAACTAAAATAGGGGTTTAGTCTACAATATTATAAAATACAAATGATCCCATTCAAGGATTAGGATGTATAATACTTAGGAGTTATTAAGAGCTCCACTTTTTATCTCTTAAGCGATAGAGAAATAACAAATTAGTTGTTAGGAGAATTTTATTTTCGTTAAAGAATCTTTTCATTTGAGCAATGACTAAAGAACTAACCTTCATTTAAATTTATCAAAACTGATCAATGGAGATACGTTGTCCTTATGGAAATGGATCTTCTAGAGAGTTCTTTCACTATGCATTTTTTGTAAAGTTGGAGAAAGAAAGGAAAAGGAAGAGAGAGAAAATGTGAATCCTATATATTGTTATTTTATGGAACTCACATTTTCTTTCTCTCTTCCTCTTCTTTTCTCTCTTCAACTTCACAAAAAATGCATAGTGAAAGAACTTTAGAAGATTCAATTTCTGTCATTATACCAAAAGGAAAAAAAAAAGACAATTTATCCAAAAAAAAAAAAAACAGTCCTATCTTGTACCTATATATCTACAATATCAGTGATATATAATATCTAGTTATCTACAATATCATTGAGATTCCATCATGCTATTGGCTTTAGGGCATCCTTAGTATGAAATTGTGAATCATATTCCATGACGTTGAGAATTAATTTGAACTTTAAAGTATGATATGCTATGCCAGCTCTAATAGCTACTTACTAGCTATGGATTCCACAAAAAAGATCACATGTACTATAGCTAATCCAAATCAAATCACAACTTTCCATCATATTTTTGCATATTCTTTCAAGTACTAAAATCCCAAGCTAATGTGATTTGATTTATTATCTAGTTAGTGCCTTTCACTTCAATCCACCTTTCCCCATTTATGAAACACAAATAGAATATATATCTTTAGGCCGTGTGTATATATTTTGTTTTCTGTTACTTGTTTTTAATTTTGTTATTCATCCTTCAAAATTAATTATCATCAACGTTGCCCTCAAATATAGTTCTAGGAAAATCGCCAATAAAATATTTCAAACTGGTGAGATGATCGAGAAGATAATTACATGATATCATAAGTGAATAATACATAAAAAGTGATTGGGCTTTCAAATTTGACCATTCTTTTCACGGTCAAACAAATGATATTGATCAAATATTTCTCGTTTTAAGTTTGATTGTAATGAGTTCAGAATTAGTGTTACTTTTGATGACTCTTTTTTTTTATATAGTTGGAATTGTCAGCAAATGAGCTCAGAATTGTCAGCAAAATTTATGAAAAATCACTTTCGAACCCAATTTGACCTCATTCGTTGATGGTCTCAATCGAATAGAGTAATAACTCGTCAAGAATAACTTAGCTTGTAGCTTCAAACTTGTCGCAATTGAGTTTGCAACGAGAGAGATATGATTGTATAACCAACGTTGCTCGTTTAACTGTGAAACAAGCAACTTACTTTTGGAATATAATTTGACCTTATTTGCTAATAGTTTTAATTGAATAAAGAAATAATTCCTCAAAAGTAAGATGTACCTCGCGACTCGTTGCTTTTGAAGTTGAAACGAAAGAGATATAACTACAATCATTCTTTAATTAGGATCAAGAAGTAAATAAAATTTGTAAGATTAAAATTGTCAAAAAAAAAATAATTGTATTGCAATCTATCCCAAAAATAAATTAAGGACTATAGTTATACTTTGACCTTTAAAAAAAAAAAACTCATCACTTAACTTCATTTTTTGGATTCTTAATATAGTTTCTTTAATTCCTTGAATTTGACGATGAAATAGTACTTAGAGTAAGCTGTAGACAGCTTGATTGATTAAAGTTTGTAATGTGGTCAAAATCAGAAAATCATATAAGACTGAACTTTTAAAACATAACAAAATGTTTGTCAATTATTAGTGCAATTATTAAGTTTTAGGATAAACTATAGCTAGGGCCTAAGGCTTACTTACGTGGCTTTTGTACTTGTGTGGTCCAACAGCCAATCAGGAACCTCCACCCTCAAATCCTATATATGAAACCTATGATTATGGTTGTCTTTCATTCTCCCTAGCTAGTTTGGTCTCTTAACACTCGTGCTTTGATTTTATATCTAATATAGCTTATTTCACACATTTCACATAAAATGTATTTAGACTTCTTAAATTTTATATTGATAAGATAAAATATTTTTAAATTTAAAAATTGATATATAGATACAATTCTTGAGTTTTAAAAGTTAATAAATAGATTTTTGACAAAAGTATTATTGATACCCCTAAAATATGTGGTTATTTTCAATTGTGCCTTCAAATTTTTTTTTTTGGTTAATTGTACCCTTAAAGTATAAGGTCAGTTTTAGTTATACCCTCAAAGTTTTACATTTGAGTCAATTTTACCTCCAAATATCATTCCCTCAATTTGAGGGTACAATTGATGACACAAAAAAAAAAATTGAGGATATAAATAACTTAAAAAAACTTTGAGGGTGTAATTGAAACTGACCTCATATTTTTGGGGTACAATTGACTAAAAAAACTTTGGGGGTACAACTAAAAATGACCGCATATTTGGGGTTACCAAAAATACTTTTTGACTAGATTTTTTTAACTTTTACAAATATATATAAATAAGCTTTCAACTTCAATAACTTAACACCTTCAAATAAATTCTTTTTTTTTAAATGGTTCAAAGATTATTATCAACTTATTTGAAAGCTAAGTGGATATGTCTATCAACTTTTAGAAATCAGATGCCTTGAGTGATAGAAGTTGAAAGTGTAAGAGATAAGTGTGTCAAATTTTAGAACTTAAAAAGGTGGTTATACTAGGGATGACAATTTGAGCGGGTATCTAGAATACCCGTTTGGAACCACCCGTAAAAAATATCTGGTATCCGTCGGATACCGGATATTGGATAGGGTATGGATAGTTAATAAGAAAAATTTATCAAATATCGGATGAATACGGATATTACTTCAACTATACGGTATCCGGTCGAAATGAACGAATATTTTAATATTATATATATATATTTATTATATTTTTAATTATTTTACTTTAATTAATGGATATTGAGTATCGAATATCGGATATGTTTGATTTTGGAATTAGGATATCATATCGAATATCCATTATTTTCGGCTATTTCAAGTACCCGTCGAATACCGAATATTGGTTAGGGTACAGGTACGAATATTAAATTATCGGATACGGATATTGAATATGATGATCGTTCATATACGAATACGGATAGTGACAAAATGACGAGCTTTCCTACCCGTTGTCATCCCTAATTTATACCATCGGTCTGGTCTACAACTCAAAGCCTTAAATAAATTTAAGTCCACATTTTTAAACATCTCACCAAAAAATTTAAGATAATTTAACTATTGAATTTTTTTTCAAAAAAAAAATTTTTTTAGCAATAGGTAGGTTTTTTTTTTCTTTAATTTGTTCATTAGATTTTTATTAAGATTATCTTTCTTCTATAACTACTCATGTGAGAAGTTATTTTTAAAATTTTTTCATTATCAAAATTAATCGTACAAAAGCCTTTTTTTCACGTGTGAGCATTATATAGTAAATATATGAAGAAATTTTATCTTAGTTTATGAAAAAGAGACTCCAATGGAATTTAAAGAAAATAATGGAAAAATTATTATGAAAAAGTATATTTTGAATGTCTAAGAACTAAATCAAGTTTTAGTCAAATTTAATTATGAAGACTATAAAATATGTTTTCTCTTATAAGATTTAAGTTTATTTATGCACAATATCAATTTTTTTAAGAAAAAAATTGAGGTCGTTTGTATTTCTAATATTTATGCACAAGTTGATATTTAATTTGTGTGTCCTTCTTTTTATATGTTTTTTAAAAATAAATTAAAACAATAAGTATTAAATAAAATTATATAAAATAACTTTTAGAACTCCGAAATCCCTTCAAGAGACACATAACCTTTTACATATCATTACATGCTTTGATTGAGTCTTTGATTAATTAAATATAAAATGTAAATATCAGTATAGCTGGTTTAGTAACCAATATAAAATCAACCTCTTAAGAAGTTTAAGATTTTCAAAAAGATTACTTGATGAAAAGAAAATTCCTGATAGTATTAGAATCCAGATGGAACTAATGCGTTTTAACTTTTTACACGTGTCGATTGAGCAATCTTTATGTGAACACTGTGTAGTAGAAACTAGAAAGCACCTAATGAAAAAAGAAACAAGTTGAAAAGAGAGGAAATAAAGGATGGTGCAGACTTATAGTAAGTGGCTGAAAGATCAGCACGTTTTGGGAAATTAAGAATCTTTCACAAGTAAGCCTGACGACGTTGAGCATATATATCATCATTCCAATCTTTTACTACATGCATGCATGATTGGTAGTTGTTTCTCAAGAAAGATCTAAGAGGGGTGAATTGGTATATTAAAAAAAATTTTAATTCATCAAAATCAAAAATAATTTCTTTAAAACGATTTTCTACAAAACACATAGTTAGGAAATAACAGTCAAGGAGATAGAGTTGAGAAAGATCACACCAGCAAGTCAAGTGGTTCAAACCAAGTTTTCACCTGATCTTATGTTCACTCATCAAGCACACAGCAAAAGAGTTTTTATAAGTTAGGTAACAAGTACACAAGAGCTAACCCTTATCCATGGGGTTCACCATACTTGGTTTTATAGCTCACAAGCACAATCACAACCCAATATCCCACTAGAAGCTCACTCAGCTATTACCAAACCTATACAACCTCAAACACAGAGAATCACCACTAAGGTTTTACACAAGAAGCTAAGAACAACATTCTAGGAACTACACAGAAAGAGTAGAGAATGATTTAAGTTTTTCTCACTAAGAGAATAATCATACAAACTAATAGCACTAAGCTAATAAATGAAGAGAACGAGTATGAATGTTCAACTTGACATTATCTTCATTTCTTGGTTTGCTTCTTCTTTTATAGACGGTCGAGGAAGTAGCCGTTTAGAGATATAGCTTCAATGGTCCAAAAGTACTGACACTTCCTTCATATCAACGGAGCATGAGGCCCATAAAAAAATCTTGCCTAATCTTCAATTTAGCCTTGCATTTAATGCTTGATGGAGTCTCCTCAAAATTTTCTTCCTTTAACGTCAATTTTTTTAGGCTTGATCAAGACAGAGAAGTTCAGCACTTAAATCACCACAGGTTTGATGTCTTCAAGTAGGTTCAAGGTGACAAGAAGAAGAGAAGCCGCCATTTTGCTTTTTACACACCAACTCATGCATCACACACACTAAGGCAGAGCAGTGTTTCCTCTAAAGGAAATTAGTGAAGTAAAGTTTTTAACCAAAAATGGATAAAGCCACAAATCAAGGAAAAGAGATACAAGGCATAGTGAACACATCACTACTCATCAAATGAGACTTGGGATCATTTCAAAATAGATTGACATTATCAAAAACATAATCCTATTTAATTAGCAAATTAATTATTAATTAAAAAATAATTAACTAAACACTCACTAATCAAAATTTAGTCCAACAGTGGTAATGGAAATTAGAGAAAATGATTATAAAATTTATACTGATCAAGTTATGATTAAAGATGAGCAACGATCAAGTTTGGACGAATTATGGATAATAAAGAGTGGCTAACACTTTCTAAAATCAAACTCATCTGTCAACTTGCCCAATCCAATATTAATGGTCCAAGGTTAAAGGGGATTCGAAAGAGTTGATCAGAATTTAAAAACATGCTTTAAAAAATAGTAATAAAATGGCATATTGTGATATCCCAAATTTTATTAAAATATATTTTTTAAAGCCTTAAACAGTATAAGAAATTAACAATGGGACTCACTAGACACTAATTTATACATCTCAGGATAACTAGTAAAATAAATACAAGAAGCTTCGCTTCAAAGTCGCCACTCAAGACTAAATACAGACAATATAAGTCAGTGTATCAACTAGTAATTAAGTGTTAAGCATCTGCAACTAGAGATATATAAAGCAATATCGTTCGAAGAGTGACCCCCCTAACCTCATGACACAATCACACCTGCAAACCTACAACCTGAAAAGAATAGGAGTGAGAATTAAGAATTCTCAATAAAATTCCAAAATCTCACTTACCACGGATCTCCCAACATACAACCTTCTCTACAGTTCAATACTTCAATCCACAGATGTTGGACAATAGATAAACATGCATAGGTAACCAACTCCGTCACACAACTGGCTAAATACCCCAAATAAACATCCAACAGTTGCTCACTTAAAGCAAACAATCAACAATACACAAAATTAAGATAATTCGTCCCATAAACTCAACTCTACACATTATCCCACATTATGCTCAATTCTACATATATATTATCCCACATTATGCATTGAGAATCACAATAAATATAATGAGTCCAATATTATTGACACATATCTATGAGAATATAGAAACAACTAAACAATTAGAATAAAAAGAATAACATATACATTCGAGTTTCAACTATCCAGAAAACCATATAAGGAAAGGGAAAAGAAATATGTCAACCATAATAATAATCACACAACCTAGCTCTGATATCAATAAAAGATTTCTAACATATTTGGAATGATGAATATATGCAACCACGTTGAGACTCGATCACAATATCAAACTTAGATCTATGTCTCTCATAGTGAATGCAATGATCAAAGAATAAAAGAGATGGAAAAAAATACTCCCAGGCACACTCTTAAGGAAGAACTTGTTCCCAAAATGGTTTCTCTGTAGGTTCTCTCATACGAGAAAAATTTTTGTGAAGGAAAAATTGAATTGAGATTCAATATGAGATAATGTGTGAAGGTTAGGTTGTCAGTTATCTAACTCTCTCCGTATCTTTTCAAAAGAAATTGCCTTCACATTTGGGGTTTCCCCACTCACCCATGATTTTTTTCACAAGATATTTCATTAATTAATTATAATGATTAAATTAATGAATAAAACAAATTATTATTATTATTATTATTATTATTATTATTATTATTACTTGTAACTTGTATGATTATGAGTTAGGTCTAATACACCAAAGGTGAACTGGCCCACATTCCTTCACTCTATATCTCGACTATAAAAGGGGTTATCAAAATCTTGAGCCTTTAAATAATGTTTACGTTAGGGATGACAATTTTTTGTGACATTTTTAGGGTATTCGTCCATATTTGTCTGAAAGAATTGTCTGATATAAGTCAGATATTGAATATCAAATATGTTACGGATAACGAAAATTAATTATTTGTTGGATCGAAGAAAGATACAGATATTGCTCTTGAAAATCCTATATCCATTTGAAATCAACAGATAGTCAAGATATCTGATATCCAATACCCTATTTCTTATTTAACTTTTGTATTTTATATTTAATATATAATTATCGAAGTTTAATGAATTAGATTACATTTTTTACATAACTATTATTTTAGTTATTTCATATTTATTTTTTATTTTAAAAGAAATTTAAAATATAAATTAATTGTAATTTAAGTTATTTATTTATTTTTTGGGGGGAAATAAGTAATTAATTTTAGTTGGTGGATATTAGGCATCAAATTCTCAAATAAAAGGGAGAAAATGTGTTTGTATATTGTGCAAAAGAAGGTAGGCAAAAAATGTGATGTATTCCATATACATAGTATATCTCATATATACAAGATGAATGATCAATTATCTCATATTCTACTTGTAGAAAACCGTAATCCATAATCAATGAAAAAGTTGACTACTCTATAAAGGAAACTTCATATTAATTGCAAATATATTCCTACTAACTACAATAATGACAAAGATAATTCTCAACACTCCCCGTCAAGTTGGTGAGTGAATGTCATGAAGTCCCAACTTGTCTCGTAATGTCAAAAATTGGTCCTTTCCCAATGCCTTTGTAAACTCATCTGCTACTTAAAGTTGCGTAGGCACATATGAAGCTTTGATCAAACCGGCTTGCAATTTTTCTCGAACTATGTGACAATCGATCTCAATGTGCTTGGTACGCTCATGAAAAATAAGATTTGCTGCAATGTGAAGAGCTTCTTGATTATCACAAAATAATTGTACAGGTGTTTCTTGTGGAACTCTTAAATCATCCAATATGTAACGTAGCCAAGTCAATTCCAAACAAGTGTTTGCCATAGCTCAATATTCAGCTTCCGCTGATGATATAGAAACATTAGCTTGCTTCTTTGATTTCCATAAGATAAGAGAGGTTCCAAGGAAAATGCAATAACCTGTCATAGATCTTGTAGTGGCACGACATCCTCCCCAATCAAAATCACATAAGGCCTTTAAGGTGAGTTGGTTTGTGGAAGGGAACAATAAGCCTTGACCAGGACTACCTTTAATGTATTTGAGGATGCGCATGGAAGCCTCCCAATGAGGTTTTCGAGGTTCAGTAATGAATTGACTAAGAGTCCGAACAGAGTAAACTCTGTCAGGCCTAGTAACAGTAAGATAAATAAGTCTTATGACCAACCTTCTATACTTAGTGCGATCATTAAATAATTCTCCATCAGTGTGAGTAAGCTTCAAGTTTTGCTCCATTGGAAACTTATCTGGACGAGTACCTAAAAGTCCTGCATCTTGCAAAATATCTATTGCATATTTTCTTTGAGACATGAAGATGCCTTTCTTGGAACGTGAAAATTCAATGCCTAGAAAATATTTCAAATCTCCAAGATCCTTGATGCAAAATCTTTCAAGAAGAAACCTTTTAAGATTTTTGATTTCTTGGAGATCATTTCCTGTGAGAAGTATATCATCAACATAGATTATGATGGCAGTCCTTGGACCTTAGTGAAAAGTGAGTAGTCAGCTTTTGACTGTTGATAACCAGCTTGCTTAATGGCCTCTGAAAATGTGAAAAACCAATTCCTTGATGCTTGTTTGAGGCCATAGATAGATTTGTTAAGCCGACATACAATGTTCTCTCCCTGTCGGTGAAGGCCAGGTGGGGGCTCCATGTAAACTTGTTCATGCAGGTCACCGTGAAGAAAGACATTCTGAACATCTAATTGATGGGTGAACCATTGTCGGGCAGCAACAACAATTAAGAGGCATCGGAGGGTGGTGAGTTTGGCTGTTGGGGAGAATGTTTCCTTATAATCGATGCCTTTAACTTGGGTGTAACCTTTAGCAACAAGGCGAGCTTTGTAACGTTCAATTGTGCCATCAGACCGATACTTGATTTTGTACACCCACTTACATCTAATGGGCTTGTGACCAACAGGTAGAGGAACCATACTCCAAGTCTTGTTATCCTGTAATGCCTGCAATTCTGTATTCATAGTTTGTTGCCAATGTGGATCATGAATAGTTTAGCATAAGACTTAAGTTCAGTATGACTTGTTATGTTAGCTAGAAAGGTGCATTGGGTAGGAGATAGACGAGAATAAGAAAGAAAGAAAGATAGAAAGAGGATACCGAGTACCTAATGCCGAGCTTGACGTTAGGGAAGGGTGCTGGACGTGAGCAGACAAAATGTAGTCTTTATGCCATGTTGGAGTTTGTTTAGTACGAAGGGATTGTCTTGGTGGTGGAAGGGTAGGTGGTGGAGACAAGGGTGGGGGGCCTTCGAGTGGAACCGGTGGAGGAGGTGCAGGAGAGGACGGGGTGGATTCTAAGGTGGTGTTGGTAGGATTGGGTGTGGTGGATGGAAAAATGTCGGGTATGTCAGGGAAGAAGGGTGGTGGAGTAGTGTTGATGGGGTCTGGTGAAGGAGAAGCAAATGAAAAAATAGTTTCACAAAAAATCTGACATCACGACTAGCTGAAAAAGATTGAGTGTCCACATCATAAAGTTTGTAGCCTTTTTTATTAGTTGGGTAGCCAACAAAAATGTAAGATTTAGCTCGAAGTTCAAACTTTTTGAGTAGATGGACAGTTGTAGCATAACATAAGCATCCAAAAACTTTTAAATGATTGAGTGATGGTGGACGATTATACAACATCTCAAAAGGTGATTTAGAAGATAAAAGAGGTGATGGGATGCGATTAATTAAGTAAATTGCAGTTAAAACATATTCACCCCAAAAAGTAATAGGTAGATGAGATTGAAAAAGTAAAGCCCTTGCAACAACTAGTATGTGACGATGTTTACGCTCAACTACCCCATTTTGTTGTGGTGTATAAATGCAAGAATTTTAACATTCAATTCCTTGAGATTGTAAAAACCTTTTTATAGGGAAAAATTCAGAGCCATTGTCAACCCGAATGGTTTTGATTATTGCATGAAATTGGGTTTGAGCAAATGTGATGAATGTTTGGAGAAGCTTATGAGTCTCATATTTATGTTGCATAAGAAATACCACGTGCATCTTGTAAAATCATCTACAATGGTAAGAAAGAAACGGGCCCTTGTATGTGTAGGAACTTTATGTGGACCCAAAACATCACAATGTAACAATTCAAATGGAGCATGAGTTGATATAGAACTTGAAGGAAATGGAAGTCTGGTTTGTTTAGCCATAGAACAAATGCTACAATTATTGTCAAAAGTAATTTTATGAGAAGATAACAATGGAGAAATTAATTTAAGACGAGATGATGAAAGATGTCCAAGTCGCATGTGTCATAAGTCAGAGGATTGTGAAACTTGATGATAGGTTGGTGTTTGTTGGAGAGGTGACATGTAATAAAGACCACCATGTTGTTTACCCGAGCCAATCATCTTCCCCTACCCAAGTCCTGCAAGAGACAAAATTTAGGAAATAAAATGGCACAGTAGTTTAAAGACTCAGACACTTCGCTAACAGGCATCAAATTTAATTGAAAGGAAGGACCACATAGAACGTTGTTTAAGGTGGTATCTTGTGTAAAATTTACTGTGCCAGTGGAGGTTATTGAAGCTGAGGACCCAATAGGTAAATTAATATGGGGTATTGATGTGGGTTCAACTATTGTGAAGTGTTTTGAATCAGAAATGATGTGATCTGTAGCCCTACTATCCAACATCTAAGAATTGGTAAATACAGAATTAACTAAGGCATTAGAAGGAGAACACAGACCTGTAACATTTGCATAAGCATCATGATTACCATTTACATTCATCAACGATAATGCTCGAGCAATCTGTTGTAGTTGTTCTTTGGAAAATTCCTCTCCTCCGGAGGAACTTGTTGCATTGATTGTAGGATTGGAGTAATCAGAATGATGAATGAAATATGGGTTTGATTAATCAACACTGGAAGTATTATTGGAGAGTTTAGAATTGTCTGCACTTGAGGTCACGGTTGTCATTGTTGAAGAAATATTGTGGTACGCTTGCTCTGATACCATCTCAAATAAAAGGGAGAAAACATGTTAGTATATTCTGCAAAAGAAGGTAAGAAAAAAAATGTGATGTATTCCATATACATAGTATATCTCATATATACAAGATGAAGAGTCAGTTATCCCATATTCTACTCCTAGAAAACCGTAATCCATAATTAATGAAAAAGTTGACTACTCTAGAAAAGAAATTACATACTACTGTAATTACAATTATATAAAAGTTGACTACTCTATAAAAGAAACTTGATATTAATTGCAAATATATTCCTACTAATTACAATAATGACAAAGATAATTCTCAACATAGATAGCAAGATATCCAGTTTAATTATAAAATAGGGTAAATTACACTTTGGTACCCTGTGGTTTGACCCTATTTCACTTTGGTACCCTGTGGTTTGAAACCTGACACTTTGGTTCCTTGTAGTATTCTCCATTGACACTTTAGTACCCTTTGGAGCTATTTTATAATTTTAACCATAACAAATTATTTAGAAATTACATATTGACCTCCAAAAATTTTCAAAAAATTACAAATAGGTCCCTGGTTACATATTATCTAGGGACTAAAATGAAAACTTTAAAAAAAATTGAGGTCAATATGTAATTTTTGCAAAATTTGTTATAGTTAAAATTACAAACTAACCCCAAAGAGTACCAAAGTGTTAATGGAGAATACCATAGGGTACCAAAGTGTCAGGTTTCAAACCACAGAATACCAAAATGAAATAAGGTCAAACCACAGGATACCAAAGTGTAATTTACGATATAAAATAAGGTATTCTATCATATATATCTACATTTTTATGATATTTCAAGTATTTTGCGTATCCATTGAATATTAGATATTAGAAAGAATTCATACAGACACTCATTATCATCCCTATTTCGCGTACGTAATTGTCCCATTTTAGCATTCCATACATAACTTGAAACTATTTTAACTATTTTTCACCTACTCGCTCTTTAAAATTTTGCTGACTAATACGAAATTGACTTACATCATACAACTCACTATATATGATGGAAGAATTTCCTCATATAGATGAATGACTAAAAAAGTCCATAAATGAGAAAAAAAAAACTCAAAATACTAACCTGAATGCTAATAAGTAATAACTCTGACCTAATCAAATAATTTTTTTTTTTGGCCAAAGACCTAATCAAATAATTGATTATGACTACTAAGCCAAAACCATAATCCACAAAAAATAAAAAAAAAAACAAAAAAGCAAACTAACTTGTATAAGGGTGCGTTTGGCTTACAATTATAATGTCATTATAATCCCATTACAATTTCATTATTCCCATTTTCATTACATAACTTAAGCTACAGTGATATTTGGGTGTTTGTTTTTCAATTATAAAGTCATTACAAAAATTACACTTCATTACCAACTCATTTCATTACATATTTCATACCCAATTACTAACATACCCCTACTCAAATACCTATAATTACCTATACTCTAATACAAATATAAAAAAACTATTTAGCAAAATAGTAATTTTCAATACCCTCATTTATTACACTTATAACTTTCTCTCTCCACTCATCATTTTTTCTTTTTTCTTCCTCTTTTTCTTATTCACCCCCTCTCTCTCTCTCACATACTAGGAAGCATGGACACTGACACGGACACGGGACACGACACGGACACGGACACAGCGACACGCTAAACTCTCAAAATTACGCGACACGACACGGCATATATTTATATATATAAATAATTAAATATTCATAATTTTTATTGAAAAATTTAAAAATTACAAGTTTTATTCATAATATATGTGATATGTATTATTATTTTCTCTTATATGTCATGTTAAAGTTACAAAAAATTGATTTATATTCTAAAATTTATGAATATGTGTCGTGTCGGTGTTGTACGGGTGTCGGACACTGACACGTGTCCGACACGGCGACACGCTCTCAAAATGAAGTGTCCATGCATCTTAGCTCACATATATATTTTATAATTATAATATATATATAATATATATTTTATATTTTATAATATATATATATATAATATAAATATATATATATATATTTTATAAATATATACATTTTGGTCTCTCCTCCAGTATATATATGGGTATACGAGAGAGGCGGATAGTGAAAGAAGAGTGGATGGTGCGATGTGCTCATGCGTGAAGATCAATGGTCATATTATTACCCGCAAAAAGACAAACCGTTTTGATTAATATATAATTTTTGGTCCCACATTTTTTTCGTGGATAACATTTTGGTCCTTCAATTTATTTTTTGGAGGAAAGTTTGCAATATAGAAATCCAATCGTTGATAAATGCAATTTTTTACGGGTTAAGAGATATATTTCATTTTCGTAAGGACCGATTCCTTCAATTTATATAAAATCATAGACCAAATTGTAGGTTTTTAATAATTTTCATGTTATTTACATTTTGGTCCTTTCATTTCATTACATAATACTACTCCAACCTTCATTACAAAAATTCACATCTAGCACAAATTTCGAGACAATTTCATTACCATTTCATTTCATAACCACCACAACCAAAAAGTCAAAATATTATTTTTTTATTTCTATCTATTTCCATCATCAATTATCAATTCTACTCTTATACAATTTAAAAAAACCCATATATTTATTTCAACTGCAACCACAATCATTACATACCCTTTTTCATAATTTCACATCCTATTTTTTTCATTACATCTCAAACTAATCCAAACACCATTTTCATTACATTTTCATTACATAATTTTTTCATTACCATTTCATTACATAAAATTATCAGTTCATTACCTACTTCAAATCCAAACACACCCTAAATTAATATCTTCACAATAACTTTTATAAATCAGTTAACTTTAAAAAATAAATGACTTAAAAAAAATTCTAGTGAATAAACTACAAAAGAAAGATCCCAACTGACAACTGTCATGTATTATTATTTTCATTTGTGACTCTTCATTCAGCTTAATTTGCCATGAAGACTAAAGACTTTGAAAATCAAGGTGAGAGAGAAGACGGAAAATAGGTAATGTTCAATGATTTGAAGAGGGTATTAATTATTTTGATGTAAAATGTAGGTATATAGGTAACTAGGTAGCTACTTCATGTGGATGAAACATAGATAAAGTAGTGGATAGGAACATGAAAGCAGTCTTTTTCTGGGATTTCTACGTATGAGAAAATTAAACAGTGATTATGGTCAAAGAAGCTTTAACTATTCATGTGATATATATATATAGAGGTCAAAGTGTAAATTTGGTTCCATATCTTTTGCTCAGTTTCCAATTTGGTCCTATATCCTTTTTTGTTGCATTTTTTGTTCCATATCTTTAGGTTAGATCCCAATTTGGTTCTATATATTTTTTTGTTGTAGATTTGATCTCATATCTTTGGGTTCATATAATTGATCCTATGTATTTGAGTTAGTTACAAAAGTAGTCTCATATCTTTGTAAAATGATCAATCAACGATTGATCCTTTTATAAAGATATGGGACCAATTCTGTAGCATAACCAAAAGATGAGACCAAAAATGATATGAGACCAAATTGAGATCTTTTGCAAAGATATGGGACCAGAAGTGCAAAAAAAAGATATAGGACCAATTAGTAACTAAGTTAAAGATATGGCATTAAATTCACACTTTGACCTATATATATAATGACCAAATATATATGTAGCTGTCTTGGGTCTAATCATATTATCATATCAGTGTTCTTTTCAGTCATATTCATGCGCGTGCTAGCTAGGCTTTTCAACTATATCGTTAATTCTTCGACACCTTCATTTCAATTTTCTCACTCCCTTGAAATGGAAAACTCTATTTTTGTGTTAATTACTCCCAATATAATAATTATTGGTACCAAGTACCAACTACTTGATGATATATTTTTCATAAGTATTTTTTTTTTATCGAAGATAATTTTATCTGAACATTATTGAGACATTATATTTTGGTCAATGTCTATTTTTAGTTTTATAATTTTTGGAAGATGAAGATGAAGATGAAGTAATTCCAAACATATATTTTTTATTCTTCACCATGTATTGGAAGTATTGGAAGATGAAGTAATTTTTTGGTTTAGTGAATGCAAATCTACGTAGGAAATGTCATGGTGGATAAAAAATAAATCTGAGATGTTTTATTTATCTAGTCATCTTGCCACATGTTCAATTCAGAAAAAAAAAATTGACACATCAGCTTTGAGTCAAAGTTGAGGCATAATTGAAACTAATGTTTCACATTGGGGGCACAACTGACACAAATGAAACGTTAGGGGCATAACTGAAAATCATTGCAAACGTTAGGGGTACGAAAAAATCTTTTGCCTTTATTATTATATTTAAAAATAATATAATGACGTGATGTTGCGTAAAAAATTAATTTATTAACAAAATAAAAGTATATATATAATTTTTCAAATAAAATTTAGCACCTGTCTCAAACCTTTCAATTTAAATTAAGAGTATGGAAAAAATATTTAAACCAACTTTTTTTTTCTAATTTTAAGGCTTTTCTATAGAGAGGAAGATTATTAAAGCAATTTATTAGTTATTTATTAATTATTATATTTGTTCTTTCTTATTATTGAAATTTATGTAATTAAAAAAAGTAAATTCATAATTAATAAATAAGGTGTTCTAACAATCTTTCTCTTCTCTCCACCGATTTTTCCTTAATTTTAACTAACCCAATAGTCCAATACATAAGTTGAATATATTTATGGGTACTTCTAACATGTGTCTTTAGGGCACATGTTAAGATTTATGTTGATTGGTCAAGTGAATTTTCAAACATTAAAAATTATATTTTAAATGAATTTTCATAAATTTCAAGATATGAGATGCTCTACTAACCAATCAGAAGAAATCTTAAAATATACCCTAAAGGCACATGTTAGATAAATCCTATATTTATATTTGTATTTTTAGTGTTTTACCTCATCCTCTCTCCTTCCATCCATACAGAAGCTCAAAAGTTGGTCAAACTTATGACATCATATATATATATACATTATATATATACATCATCATATATCAAACACTAATATCATTATTTATATAACGTTTCATCTATATGTGAGGATTTTCTTTCCGCCTAGGTTGGTAAACTAGTAGAATTTTGAGGAAACCTATTATTTGGTCCCTCATTTTTCACAGTTTCAATTATTTAGTCCCTGCATTTTTTAAATAGACTATTTGATTCCTTAAAAATTAGAAATATCAACTCGTTAGTCCCTGTACCCTACCTCTGTTACCAACACTGATAACCTAGCCGTTAAGTGCACATACAACACGTTAAATATCACATATTTAACTATTTGGGACCACTTAGGGTTTGAGATTTGGGAATAATTCAATAATTTATGCCTTATGGAAGCTTCACGTGTACTACAAATATTTGGATCTAACTCAATTTTAGGCCATTTAAATAGTGTTTGTTGGTCCGGTTCGGTTGGTTTAGGTGATTAGGATGCCAAAGTAGCATTTAACGGTATCATGTAAGCATTTACCGTCTGATAGTTGACGATTATGATAAATGAAGGACTAAATAGTTGACATTTCTAATTTTTGAGGGACCAAATAGTCTATTTCATAAATGCAGCGACCAAATAGTTGAAACTGTGAAAAAGGAAGGACCAAATAGTATGTTTCCTCTAGAATTTTTTAAAAACTATAGGAAAAAGTTTCATGATAAGAAAATTCAATAAAAGGTTTTATTATTCTTGTCAATTTTGATCTCTTGGATTGTACTTTTTTATATTAAAATCTGGGGTAAATAACACTTTGGTACCTTGTGGTTTGACCCTATTTTACTTTGGTACCCTGTGATTTGAAACCTGACACTTTGGTACCCTGTGGTATTCTCCATTAACACTTTGGTATCCTATAAGCTATTTTGTAATTTTAATCATAACAAATTTTGCAAAATTACATATTGACCCCAAATTTTTTTAAAGTTTTCATTTTAGTCCCTAGATAATATGTATTCAGGGACCTATTTGTAATTTATTGAAAATTTTTTGGGGTCAATAGGTAACTTTTGCAAAATTTGTTATTGTTAAAATTACAAAATAGCTCCAAAGGGTACCAAAGTGTTAATGGAGAATATCACAGGGTATCAAAGTGTCAGGTTTCAAACCATAGGGTACCAAAGTGAAATAGGGTCAAACCACAGGGTACCAAAGTGTAATTTACCCTAAAATCTGTGTAATAAATTTTAGGTTAAAGTATACTTTTGGTCTTATAATTTCTGTTCAGATCTCAATTTGTCTCAATTTTTTTTGTTACAATTTTAGTCTAATCTTTTGTTCAAGTTGCAAATTTACTCTCATATTTTGGTCAAGTTACAGAATTAGTCTCATATCTTTGCAAAAAAATTTCACGGTCAATCCCACCTGACCTAGAGATATGAGACTAATTATATACCTGACCAAATATATGAGACAAGTTTTGCAATCTGACTAGAAAATATGAAACAAATTCTGCAATCTAACTTAACTTAAAAATATAGGACCAAAAGTGTAACAAAAATAAAAATAATAGAACTAAATTGAGACCTAAAAAAAATTATGGGATCAAAAGTATTCTTTAACTTAAATTTTACTGTATAAATTTTAATATAAAAAAAAAGATAAAATCTAATAGATAAAAAATTAAGATACCTCAATAATAGGGTTTTCTATATCAAAGCTCTTTGATGATATATATCAAATCAGTAATAAAATTCAGAAAGGTGCGCTGTGTGGTAGACCAAGTTATGTTGATTGAAAAGTATTATAGGATGGGATAGACTTTTACAAGTGATTACTTTTTGTAATGCTCAAGATTTAATTTTCAGGTGATTCTTTATTGTTGTTAATCAATCAATCAATCATCCTAAAGAGGGTCAGCCTTTGACTAGTGTATTATATTATATATCATTAATACTCATTTTTTTTCTTAATTTGGATAAAAATATAGCTTTGATAACACTGGATTATATATCTAATAACAACCTTATCTTAATTAACATGACACACGAAAGAAAAACAAAAATCTTATTAGCTAGAATTATCTCACTTGTGCTGATCAAGCACAAAAGATCCTCTTCCCTCCACTAATATTAATTTGGACATGAAAGTCACTCTCCTACTTTATATGAATGCTACACATTGTAATTCACATACGAATATTTACCATAAATTTAGATATAAGATAATTATCCTATTTCTTCAAATTATTCTTTATATTTACGTACGACTCATGTGAATCATTATTACAAGGATTAATTTTCTTAAAGCATGTTTGGTCAATCAAATAGGGTATCCTCAAGATATTGTTTTGTATTTTCCATCCGATTTTAGAGGTTTTATTTCAACTAATTAATCTAAATTTAATTTGCATCTGTTAGTGAAGAAACAACAAAAAAGGGGTGAATTGGTATTTTAAAAACTTTTTCAAATTCACCAAGATAGTTTCTTTAAAACGATTTCCTGCAAAACACATAGTTAGAAAATAACAGCTAAAGAGATAGAGTTGAGGAAGATCACACCAGCAAGTATAATGGTTCAGACCAAGTTTGCATCTGATTCTACGTCAACTCCTCAAGCACACATCAATAGAGTTTTTATAAGAACAGTAACAAGTACACAAGAACTAACACGTATCTCCAGGGTTCAACACACTTGGTTTTATAGATCAAAGTACAATCACAACACAATATCCCACTAGAAGCTCACTCAATTATACCAAATCTATCCAACCTCAAACACAGAGGATTATCACAAAGGTTTTACGCATGAAACTAAGAACAACCTTCTAGGAACTACACAGAAGAGTAGAGAGGATTTAAGTTTTTCTCGCAAAGAGAATTGTCACACAAACAAATAGCACTAAGCTACTAAATGAAGAGAACATAAAGGCAAAGTATGAATGTTCAGCTCAACGTTATTTTCATTTCTTGGTCTGCTTCTTCTTTTATAGACGGTTGAGGAAGTAGTCGTTTAGAGATAGAGCTTCAACGGTCTAAAACGTATAGACACTTCCTTTACATCAGCAGAGCATGAAGCCCATAAACAAATCTTGGCTAATCATCAACTCAGTTTTGCATTTAATGCTTGATGGAGTCTCCCCAAATTCTGCTTCCTTAACGTTTATTTTTTAGGCTTGGACAGCACAGAGCAGTTCAACACTCACATCACCATAGGTTTGATGTCTTTCAAGTAGGATAAAGAAGAATATAGCCTCTCAGTGAAGATAACTGTATTCACATAATCTCAAAATCAAGACTTTACTTAAGCAATACTAAGTTGTTTACTATTTAGACCAAAGTAAAAGCACTTTTGGTGCCCTCAAACTATGAGATAAGTTTTAGTTATACTCTTAAACTTTTTGTTATTAATTCTACTTTTAAAGTTTCACATTTGTCTCAATTGTACCCAAAAGTTTAAGTCGTCTAAATCATTAACGGAAAATGTTGATTGAAATCATGTTGACATCAAATATCTTTTAGGGTAAAATTGACACAAAATGTTAAAGATTTGAGATACAACTGACACGAATGTGAAACTTTAGAGGTGCAATTAACACCAAAATAAAGAAAAAAAAAGGCCACACACCACGTCACTATTTTCCATTAACATTTTAGATGACATTACGTTTTGGGATACAATTGAGACAAATGTCAAACTCTAGTAGTATAACTAATAACAAAAAAAATTAAAAATACAATTGAAATTGACTAACTCATAATTTGGGTTATCGGTAATACAGAAGAGATATAATTGTTCAATTTTAGTGTTTATGATGAGCACTCATGCCTATTCATGCCCAAGTGTCCATCTTTGACATATATATATATATATATATTAATTTAATTATTTGATTCAATAATCAATTATATACTCTTCTCAACTCTATAACTTATTTAATGTGAGACTTCTTTAATTACTAACTATACTAACACTAATTACCTCTTGTTGGTCCTCAAAAACTGTTTAGTTTAACAAGTTTGCTTATAGGAAAAAGTAGTATACTCTGGAATATTCCATGAGTACGTGTGACGAAAATCCCTATCTATATATTTCATTATTTTGGAACAACTTTAAATAACTTTTTTCCGGCCGTTGCCGCTGATTAAGCAAGGACTATAATAAATGGATTTGAGTGGAGTTACTATTTGAAGGTCGCAAATAAGACTATATTACTATATAATATATAGCTGAGCTGGATCTATCAGTCAATTCCATTATTTTAAGAGTTCGTAATATGCATGTAAACGTGACAATTTAATTAACTAATTGGCCACCTAGCTACCCATTCATTTTTCCACATGTTTCAAGCATAATATAAAGTAATATATGCATGCATTTTGAGCCTTCTAATTCAACATGCACTACTGTTTGCACCACATGCTTCTAACCATTTTTATCAGAATAAATTTTATTCATTTTATGTACTGATATTTATTTTCTACATGAATGAAAAGAAGGTATTTCTTATTTACATATAACGAGTAAAAAATAATTTCATTATTTAATTGTTTTCAAAAGAACATATATGATATATTACATAAACTTAATAATGATAATTCATTTCCTAGAAATAAAAAAATATTTTTTGAAATAAAATATGTAGACCAAAGTGCATTTTTGGTCTCATAATTTTTTGTTGCAGTTCTCTTATATTTTCTAGTCAGGTATAAAATTGGTCCCACATCTTTTTTGTTATTGATTTGGTTTCATATTTTTACAAAAAGTTTTATAATTAGTCTTACAATATAGAACTTTTTATAAAGATATGAAATCAATTTTATAACATGACTAAAAGATATGATACTAATTTTATAATCTGATCAAAAGTACATACAACGAAATAGAATACAAAATCAAATTGAGATTTTGAGCAAATATATATCTTATAACTTAACCTACCATAAGACAAGTTTAATTCATTGTTTTATTGATAACTTGTTCGTAAAGTAGATGAGGAAATTGTCCCCATGTCGTGTATAAAGCTCATAGGTTTAATTTGGATGAACTAGTAGCAAAGCGTGGTATTCCCTTAAAGCACGTCATTTCAATAAAGGAATTTGTGAATCCGAATATCAAAAAGCCATTTGATTGAAAATTTCAAACTTCAACTGACAATGAAGCACATGCTAATTAATAACATATATTTTGACTTGCAACTTTTTCTAAAATAGCTATTTCTTCATTCACAAGCTCTTCTATATATATGTGATATCTTATTAACTGTTTCCATCAATGCGCACTCCTAGCTAGCTACTTTCAAGATGCAGATTGAGTGTATTATAATAATATTAGATGAATAAAACTATAATAGTTTATTGTCACAATTCACAAATTCTTATAGGTCGTATATAATTTAATCTCTCCAGATTTATTTAAAGGGTACACGTACGTATAATATTAATATTAATACATTATACATGACCATATATAGTTAGTAAATTTGTGTTGAGAATACACCATCTTAGGTGTACGCATAACAATCACCTGAAATAGGTATAAGTTATAACAATTCTAACAATAATATTTGTTTATATCAACTCCACATTTTCCTCAAGAAGTAATTTATTTTAGGCCAAAATCCTATTTGATCCCTAATTAATGTTTACTTCAAATTATATTTTTGGTCCCTAATGTTTTTTTTGTTCTGTTTGGTCCTCAATGTTTCCCAACAAATCTATTTTGGTAACTCATAGATCTGATTTTGTCATATTCAGACTTGAAATGATAGAAATATAACAACTTTCATGAAACGAAATATCTACTTTTGAGCTTGATTTCAATTCGATTTAATCACATTTTCTGACAACTCCAATTATGAAGAGAAATGACTTATTAAGAATAACCCATAATTTTAATTCTGTCAAATCCGTACTTAAAATGAAAGAAATATGAGTAAATTCAGTAGTTAAGGACCAAAATAGAACTGTTGGAAAATATTAAGGACCAAAATAAAATAAAATAACTTCAAAAACCAAAACAGAATTTGAGATAAACATTATGAACCAAAATAAAATTTTGACCTTCATTTTACTCAAAGCATTCACTCGCTCATTTAGATAATCTCTTAACTTTTATTATTTATTTATTTTTTGGCCTGAACTTCTAGTCTTTTACTGACTGAATTCATATGCTAGTACTGTTTTTTATTATATATTCCTTTAATTTCTACCATTATCCATCTTCTTCTCTATCTTACGAAATATTTGAAATGACGTATTATTTTCTTAAAAAAATATTATGATAATAAGGGTTAGCCTCCACACCACATCTCCATATGAATGCAAGTGGCTGTACTTGGACATAAATAGTTAAGTACAGCATTTTTAGCTTTTATCTTCAATCCTGATTTAGATGGCCACCCTATCAACCTACGCAAGCACCTATTTTGCAAGTCTCACTGTACAATTCGATGTGACCTCACCTTTGTTTCTTGTCACTTCCTACATATATAATTTAATTTCCTCGATAATCAAATTATAGAGTGGCCCATTTCTTAATTTTTATTTTTTAAATTGTTTCCAATAATAAGGCGTCTCATCATAAATTTCCATCAGCATATGATCTCACTTACATTCAGACAAGACAGAAAGAAACACCTATATAAATGTAGAAAATTCAGGCAAAAAAAAATGTAGAAAATCAAATACATTAATTAAATATATATATCTCGAGTCAGATTACAGTCATTCCCAAAACTGATAAATTAAACCTGAGAAATTAAACCATTCACCAAGACATCTAAAATCTTAATTAAACATAAAAGTATATATATATATATATGTTTGGCATGCATGTTTTCTTACATGTCTTCTTATAATTAACTCATAAGTCTACTTAGAATAGAAAATCACTGTATATATTACATATACAACATATATATGAATTTCTAATCATGGTATATAGACCATCCCATAAGTAAAAATAAGCTGATGAGATGTAATTAAGTAAATCAATCATATTCTTCTTCTGATATCTCTAATCTCTTGCATGTCACATTGAATCCATGTTCCACAAAGAATCTGCCATGTTGTTTCCTAATACCCAATCACTCTCTGCCGTCTGATAATAATAATCAAACTCCAAATTCTGATATTGATGATCATGATATGCTTCTATTATCCCTGATGATGATGACATTGGTTCTAATTCCTGCAAATAATTATTCATCACACCTAATTCCATTCCATACCCATTATCATTATTGGTGGTATTAACATTATTGTTGTTATAATTCACACACCAATTTTCCTGAACTGGAATATGATTGTTATAAGAAGGAATTAGCTCCGAATTCGCCTGGAGAAAATTCGTGAATTGCGCGGGATCAGTTCGAAAATCGGCCTGAATAATGCTGGGACTAATTGATGAGTATTGATTTGCAGGTTGTGATGAAATGAAAGCAGAGGAATTTGGCAACACTAGTGGATATTGTGGATCATTATGATCAGGTTGTGATATTTGTGATGAAGAAGACACAAGATGATGAAGGTTAACAACGTTGGTGTCTGTAGTAGTAGTAGTACTAGGAGGATGAGAATGAATGAATTCATTAATATTATTATTGAATTCTTCATTGTTGTGTTTTTGTTCAACTTTTTGGAACAATCTTGGCATCCAGAAACATCTAACAGCATCGATGAATTTCTTGCTTCCAGATTCAATGTTCAATTGGCGTGCTTGCTTTTGCACTCTTGTTCTCCAATAGTTCTTTATCTCATTGTCTGTTCTTCCTGGTAGATGTTGTGCAATTTTTGACCATCTAATTAAAAAAAAACCCAAATTTAGCATATATATTAATTAATTAATTAAGATTCAAAAACTTTTTCGAAGATTGAAATACACAATTAAATCCCGAAATTACCTGTTGCCCCATCTAGAATGGAGTTCAAGAATCAAGAGCTGCTCTTGTGGGGTGAGATTTCCTCTCTTGATATCTGGTTTCAGGTAATTAAGCCATCTCAGTCTGCAACTTTTCCCATTCCTCTTCAGTCCTGAAAATTAAATTAAACAAACACAATAAACCCATTAATTTAAAACATCATCGAGTTGATCACAACTCAGTTCCTGGAAAATTGAAACTGCATACTATTTAGTCCATGAAAAAGACTAATAAATATACTGGTTTGATCTTTCAAAGACTAAACTGTATATTTCAAATGAATTAAAGAATGTACCTGCACTTTTGGCCAACATATTCCAACGGCCTTCACCATGACGAGCAATATAGTGGATGAGAAGGCTGTCTTCTTCAAGAGTCCAAGGCCCTCTTCTTAGCTCATTCATCTCTTCTTCATTATTATTTCTACTACCACCCAACTTATCTCTCTTTGTAACTGAAGACATAACTATATCTATATATATTGTAATATAGGAAATTTGATACTATGAGATGTTTAAAAGTTTAGTGTAGTTGAAGCTAACAACAAAAGGAAATTTGATAAGTAATGATGAGATGAGAGTGTGTCTACATGTTGATGCCTATTTATACTCACAAGAGGGAATTTTTTCAACATGGGGGCCGGGTGATTCTTAGCTATTTAATTATTGACACGTGTATATATGAAGTGTTAAAGCTAAGAAATATATTTTTTTTTTTAATTTTTTATTCAAACACGTTTTAGAGGGGAAAATGCTATATATGGAAATTTGGATAGGTGGGTTTAATTAAAATGGAATTTCAATCGGTGGGGAAGTCCTTGCGAATGATTTGATTATTATTTATTTGGTTAAGGGAAATATTCGAGAATGGACTGTTGATATAGAATCATAGTACCATGATCTTAATTCCCACTAGAGAAAAGCATCTACATATGAAGCAAAAGATGAGGATGTTGTATGTATTGTACTGATCAATTTTTTAACTCTCTGTTCAGAAAAGGAACAGAGTGAGTGTGAGGGCAAATAATTAAGGAAGGCCACATGTTGTAAATAGATTATGATAATAGGCCCAATAATCAGGAGACCCAATTGACAGAAGATGCCTTTGGCCCAGCACGCCAAAGGCCCACAAGGTGGGTTGTAAGGACGAGAACGCTCTTAACCCCGCTAAGGCAGGGACGCCCATAACCATAGAGGGCATGGGCGCCCACGGAGCATAAGGTCGCAAGGAATAAGGAGACATTCCCTGAACCAATCATGAACCAATCAAGGATCAACCAAGATCCGTTGTCAATCAAGACAAATCGCTCAGAGATCCTTCCCATGGATTCTGCCTTGGCCATCAAGGCGCCTTACGCAAACAAGGAAATAGTGATTCACTTATCCTTAATTGACAAAAAAATATCTTCCTACATGATATAGGAAAGATTATGATTCACCTCCCATATCACTGAAGATATTTCTTCTTACAATCAAGGAAGTTTCCTGGACTCTCCTCAATGAGCCTATAAATACAAGATGGTAACTATATGAAAGGTACGTTACTCACGCTACTCATGCTAGCTCATATTCTCATCTCTTATCACCCAACACTAACTTAAGCTTCGGAGGTGAATCACAGGGGAGACCCCCTGTGGTTCATTATCTTGCAGGAAAATCTTGCGGTGAACCGGGAAACGACTCTCGGCCAAATCCTTGTTCATCACGTGGGAGCCAAGGATCACAATCAGATCAGCCAGGATCACAATCAAGCATCCAGGCATTTATGGCAAGATCACGCCAGATCATCCTCAGCCAGTATAAAAGGTTAACCCTTCACACTGGAAAAAGGTACGCTCTCTACTCAGTCAACTGACGTTATTGAGCTCATATCCCTTACTAACTTAAGCATCGGAGGTGAATCGCAGGGCCACCCTGTGTGTTCATTGTCTTGCAGGTAATCTTCAACCCAGTGTTACCTCATCTGAACCAGGTAATGACCCCCGGCCAGAACCTAGTTCATCAGATTGTTTACAAAGAATTCAAGTGCACAGATCAATGTTTAAACTGATATGTTAGATGATTTTAAGATTGATTGAGCATATAATTTAGTCTCTGAAAGATTACTAAGTTGATAACTCAGTTTCCGGAAGATTAAAATGTACAATTTAGTCTCTGAAAGATTAAAATAACATATTTACCAGTCTTTTTTTATGGACTAAATAGAATACTGATTTAATCTTGAGGGTTTAAAGAGTATTCTGTTTTAATCTTTCAAAGATTAATTAATTATATATGTACGTATTTTAATCTTTCAGGAACTAAGTTTTCAGCTCGCTAATTTTTCTGGGACATATTATGTTTACTTTTTAAAGATTTGTATAGTATTTTTTTCTGGTCAAAACCTCATTTTGATGCTTAAACTTCAGGATCAATTTAGTTTTGATTTTTAAACTTTTTTTTTTGTTTTGTTAACTATGTACTCAAACTTTTTTATTTGACAAACTGTTAGTCCAAAATGTGATTTTGTTTGATATCTTCCGTTATTTCTAATCTAGACAACTGAGATTGACTATTTCTCTTTCGTATAGTAGTTGGCAAAGAGAGAAAAAAAAAAATATTTCTGAGTCACAAATTGAAGGTAAATTTGTAATTGATTTTTCTTTTTAAGAATGAAGATTTTTTTCTCTTTATTAATTCATTTATTCTGACATGTATGAGAGAAAGATTGCCTAAATCAAGTGCCCTCATCAAAGATAACAAAAAAAAATTAAATGAAATGATATTTAATTTTGAACTAAAGGTACGCAGCTTTGCGTCAACGTCGGGTTGCCGTCATTTTCAGCGGCGGTAGCCCCCTCTTCTCCGTTGGGCAATGTTGAAAACTCCTCCCCTGTGAGGGTCCCTCTCTCTCTTTATGAAAGTGTTAGTTTGTTTGTAGGGTTTTGTGGTGGCGAGGTTCTGCGGCGGCGACTTTGGACTATGCATTCCACGGCAGCTTCTGGCTTCCATGGCGGCTTCCTGTTTGGTTCTGGTTTTTGGGTGCTCTTCCACGGCGTCGTTCCGTTTTATCATTTTATTATTGTTGCTTTGAGTATGATTATGTCTTTATTTAGAACAACCATTGGGGTTGCTTATTGTCCTGATTGGAAGTGTTTGTCTTTTTTAGATGTCATTATTTATGTTTCCAGTTTTTTTAGATAGTTGTAGCTTTAGTTGGATCCCTAGATCCACTAACTTAGCAGTTGATTGTCTTGCTAATTTGTCTGAAACGAGGATGGGTTGCAAACCCCCTCCTTCGTCAGTTGATATCTTGTCTAGTGTTGTTGTTTATGCTAGGGATGGATTGACTATTTTTGCTTTGTTTTCGTTTGTACTATGTTTGGCTTTGCCTTGCTTTTCAATGAATTATGTTTCAGGAAAAAAAACAAAATCCAAAGGTTTAAAGACCAAAACGGAGCTCACACTACATTTGAGGACTAAAATGACGTTTTGACTTATATTTTAAAAAAAAAAAAACTGAAGCAAATCTCGAGACACTCTTTTTTACAATGAGTTAAGAGCTCGAGTTTTCAGTATTGACCTCCATGCAAATAAATGATGAGAAATTGTACATGCCTTATTTAGTATAGATTCCTCTTCTCAACTGTTATCTCAAACCAAAATCTCCACAAACCAGAATCCATTATATTGTATCATTTCATTTTTAGCTTCAAGACATGTCACAAGTATCATCTATTTCTTCTGTACAGTTGGATTTTGTTCTCATTCAAAATAACCCTATTTAGATAAACAGAATTTAATTGTTAAGTTGATACAAGCTTCAAAGATAGTAATTAAATTGAAATCCGTTACAGTATTAGCTAGATAAACAGAATTTAACTTAGAATTTAACTTAATAAAAACTGAAATAAGTTATAGGTAGTGTTCACTCATCACTACGTAATTAATTCTTAAAATTGAATTAAACTTATATATAAAAGTTTGTTTATATATTTTTGTGATAAAGTTTGTTTAAAAAAAAAGTAAACATGACATACATAGCAAAAACTTTTATGACTAATAATAATAGAGAGAATAAGAAAAATATTCTCCATTATCAATCACCAAAAAAGAACTTATGATTTGGAGGATCCTTTGCATCCCTTTGCTTATCCTTTTTTTGAGTTTTGGTTTATGTTGTATAATGACATTTTTCATATTGATCAAGAATTGCTATTCAAGTAATTCACACTCTCCTAAACCACAAACATTTTTTAAATCACAAAAAAAGAAAGAAACTGGGAATACTTTTACATAAAATTCCATAGTAGGATTTATAAATTCTATGCCAAATATATACAAATTTTCATAAATTTTATATTTTTTAAAAAAGTATGTTAAATTATGAAAAATGATAGAAACTTTTAAATTGTTTTTTCTGTAAGAAACCCGGCCCCTAATTAAATCTTCATTCAATTTTATTAAATACTATACAAAGTAGCAATAATTAATTGTAAATTTTAGTTAATTAATACCAAATGTAGAAATAGTTAGAAATTTTTTAAAAAATTAAATAAAAAGCTTAACAAAAATGTTTTTTTGCCCAAAACAAAATATGTTGGTATCTTTCTTCTTGTATCATTCAAGACATTTTTTATATAAATAAATAAGATTGATGTAGATTCTATGCTTATTTTAACCAAAATTTGATTAGATTTCAGTATACCCTCACTACTGGAAACAGGTACTATATATAGTGGCAGTTTTTGTAATTTTTACCAGCACTTTTGACTGCAGCTTCTACCCTTTTATCTATACTAGTGGTTACAAATTATAGTAAGAGTGCAAATTAAAGTGTATGTTTTAAGAGCTCCAAACTCACAGGAAACAATTTAATTTTTACTAACGGTAAATTCGATTTATATAGAAACTAATGAACAGTAGTACTAAACTTTTTTTTAGATATTCAAGATTTTTTTTTTAAGGAAAAGCTAATGTTCCATTCCATACACACTGATCTTTAGTAAAGTGACTAGGCCAGCTACTTTTGTTTGGCACATGAGTACTTTGATGATTAAGTATTTAACTTCTGTTGATCAAATAATTGAGAGGACATTATTTGAAATGAGAATTTAATCATTTATGATTTATTATATATGTATTCTTCATATTAGACTAAAAACAAAAAATGATAATTGATATTAATTTAAGCTTTGTTTGAATAAAGGAGAGAGTCTAGTCAAAGAAGCAAGGATATAGATAGTTTGGAAAGGTGAAATTAAATGAATATGAGTAAACTAACAATTTGGCCCCTAACAGATTACAGAACTGGCAACTCAGTCCTTAAAAGATTAAAATACACATTTAGTCCTTGAAAGAGCAAAACTAATATACTCTTAATCCTAGAAAGATTAAAATAATATATTATTTAGTCCATAAAAGGATTTTTAATATACTATTTAGATCTTTCAAAAAATAAATTGTACATTTCAATCTTTCAAAGACTCAACTTAGTAATCTTTTAGGTATCAAATTGTTAATTTACTCAATGAATAACGAGTTAGTGAAGTACTAAGTGTGAGAGTAGGGTGCTTATTTCATAGCTCTAAATGTGGCATTAGAGAGACGTCTTTGACTGAACAAAATATTTGAAGTGTGAAGTGAAAAGTGAAATTAAGAGAAACGTCCAAAGTGGGGAAAATACATGCATGGTATGCTAATTAAGGCCGTCGGCAAAGAGGCATATAAGAAAAAAATTCAATTAAAGTTGGTAGTGACAGTACTGAGTTAGATAATAGTATGGTGCCAGTAACTTCAATTGTGGGACATTCTACAAAAAAAAAAAAAAAAACTTCAATTGTGGGACATACCCTCCAATTCCAAACATAACATATAAAAATATGATGCCCAAAGTGTAAATTTGGTCTTATATCTTTTGCTCAATTCCTAATTTGGTCTTGTATCTTTTTTTGTTGCATTTTTTGTCCCATATCCTTAGGTCAGGTCTCAATTTGGTCTCATATCTTTTTTTGTTAAAGATTTTGGTCTCATATCTTTGGGTCCATTGCAGAATTGGTCATATATCTTTATGTCAAGTACAAAAGTAGTCTCATATCTTTGTAAAATGATCAAGTAATGATTGATCCTTTTGTAAAGATATGAGACCAATTCTGCAACCTAACCAAAAGATATGAGACCAAATTGGGACCTTTTGCAAAGATATGAGACAAAAAATGCAACAAAAAAAGATATAGGACCAAATTAGGAACCTAGTAAAAGATATGGACCAAATTTGTATTTTAACCAAATGTGATTATCTATTGCATGCCCTATAAGTCTACAACCTCAAGGTCTTTTCTCTCTATTACATATATCTTTCCAAGTGTTTCCCTAGCCATCCACGTGCACAAATCCTAGTGGACCTATGCAAACCAAGGGAGGGTTGTATTTAATCATAGAAAGCAAACGATGTACATGTTTCATTCAGATAGTCAATGAAAACTATCTATTCTCTAAGATATAATAAGGAGAAGCAAACCTCAAATCATGCCACATGGCTCCTGCGTGGCATGGGGGCCACTTACTAATTTGGCATGGCTCATGACATGGCATAATTTTATCTACTAAATAATTGTCATATGTACACTTGGATTAATTTAGTCAAATGTACTTTTTCACAATTATTGCAACACAATATCACATTTAATGTGATTGATTGTGTTATCCATTCATAATTGTCAATTTAATCTGATCTTAGGCTTCCTCTATTCATGATTGGCAATCACATTCAATTAAATGTGTTAATTTTAGCTATCAAATAAATAATCAAATTGTGTTTTGTTATTGTTTTAGGTTTAATTGAAAAATCAATTTAAATTGGCAAACAAGTATGGTAAATTCGAACTCATATCAATTAGTACATTAATAGTAATATCAATCATTCCTTAAATGTAATAGTTGACTATCAATCAGTTTATAGCAATTGAATGATATAAATCTATATCATTAATGTGATATTCGATTATTGTCTAGCAGCATTGTTCTCTATATATTTGCCAACATTATTTTTAGTCGAGACGTGCCTATACGAAGTTAGATTGGTTTTCGCATTTCGTCAGAATAGTCGTGAAGATTTTGATGGAGAAGCAATTCGAGTCTATTAGAAACATTGGTCCACTCGGTCCCACAAGTAAGAGTTTATGGAGAAGCAATTCGAGTCTATTAGAAACATTGGTC
>QANZ01012470.1:0-11631 GCA_003254925.1 Chamaecrista fasciculata
TGTAAAAAAAAAAAAAGAAACGAAACTGTCTTGTTATAAAGATTTAATTTGATTTAAATTGATCATTGCCGTCAATTTAGCATCTTCACCACATATGAATGATAGCATCATGATTTAAATTAATCATCTTAAAACGAAATAGCCGCTTGGAAGTCATTCTACAACTTTAACAAGAACTTGGAAGTCGTTCTGAAGCCACCGTCGACTAGGGTTCTAGCCACAACAACAATCGAGAATGAGAGAACGACTTCTGATGGCTTCGACGACTTGTGACCAGAATCAATGGAGTTTTCTGATGGTTTTGACGATTTCCCGTCGAGAATGAGAAGAGTCGTTCTTGAAGATGAGGAGCTGAAACCACAAGACATCTTTTGGTATATGGGATATAATGTTAGGGTTTCAAGATGATTTGGGGCTTTTTATCTGACTCAACATTTATTCTCCATCTCACAAATTCATAATCCATATCACCAGCCATGTCAGCATTGCCGTTAAATTATTTAACAGAGTTGGAAGTGAGGATAAAATTGAACCAAATATGAAAGATTAAGGACGAAATTGACAGCAAACAAAGATATATTGGGGACAAAATTGAGAGTTGATGTAAAGTTTGGGGACGAAAATGGTACTTTTTCCGACAAAAAAGTATATATGGTCTTATGGAAAATATTAAAATTACTTTTGTCTTTTATTTTCTTATTTTTTGTTGTGATTTCCAATTTCTAATGACAGTTATGCTTTTGAAAATAAATTTTTCAGCAATTATATGTCTAGTATTTAAAAAATAGTGTGAGACCAAAATGAAGCATTTTGTCAACATTTAGGACTAATTTGAACATTTTGAAACATAATGAAATAAAATGAACATTAGGGCATATATTTAGGACCAAAATAATCCTTTAACCAAATTACAATGTTTATTCATAATATATGTCATGTGTCATTATTTTTTATTGTTTGTTATATTAAAATCACAAAATTTGATTTTATATTCTAAATTTTATGAATATATTATATGAATATCGTACGAGTGTCAGACATGACATATGTTTAACAAAGTGACATGTCGTTAAAATAAAGTTTTCATACTTCCTTGGCATTAATCTTGACTCTTTGCCCATTGTTTTTAATTCTTCACCAATTTTTAGTAGGACCATTTTTAATTGCATTTTAGTTTCTAGGATAGCCAGTAATGGGCCTAATAACCCAATCCAATTTGTCATTCGGCCCAACACAAGCTTAATTATATCTTTAAACCCAATAGATAAACAATTCATATCAAATTAGAGCAAAACCAATATAAGTGGATATGAAGGTGATAACATGTCGTTAAGATCTCAATTTAAATTAAGATTTTATGATTTTATAATTTTATCTAGACGAATCAATCATGATCTTAAGTAAGATCTAAATTTACTAAAATCTCATCGGTACTACAATCTTATATATTAGATCTTACGATTTTATATCTTATCGATTATACTATCTTATTATCACTTACCATTTTAGTGAAATATGACAAATTTCAAACATTTTATGCTTATAAATGATTTTTATATTACTAATTGCGTTACTTATATATGTATATATATAATGAAAAATAAAAAAGTACAATAAATATATTTTTATGCATTCAAATNTAAAAATGATCAAAATATTCATACTTCATAGATACACAAAAATTTTATCTGTTCGGTTTGGTTCTCGCTACAAGTAAAAATGAAATGAGTTTAGATATGGGGAATTACTTATTCAAAATTGTGAGTTTGAGTCTAAGTTTAAAGATAGGGAACCCAATCCGTATTTACTTGTTTTAAAAATAATATTATAAATATTGAGGAATATCATTTTTTAAAAACACATTTCATACCTAAACATGAGACTAGAGTTAGTACTTCTTGTAGAACCACATTTCCATGAAATCCATTTATATTTTCAGAAGTCACTAACACCCCGTTCTTACTTTTAGTAGCTACTTCCATATAAAAACATGAACTACCTTAAAATTGTTGGAGTTGCTACCTGAACATAAGACAAACACCTAAAAACAAGAAAAAACTGTTAGTAAATAAAATGAGACACGGATATCTCGCTTTCTTTAAGGTAATTCACACCTCCCACGGGTTGATTTAGTCATATCACCTGGTGCAGTGGGTACACAATACAACAGTCCAATACTCGTCAGTTTGATCTATCACCCCTGCACTAAGGAGATAGATAGGACTCTCACTCCCACACCATTTCTTTGTCCAAATATATAAAAATATGTGTTTCTTGTTATTATATTACTAGCTTACATAATCCTCTCATACACACATGTTTTCCACACACCTTTTTCGAACATAATACACATATATATTGCTAATTTAACCTCCATCATAAAACATGTTGATTGCTCTTCAATAGTATAAAAATGACGTTGCCACATTCTCTTAAATGAAAAGAAATAATTGCCTTAACACACCAACGGCTCCAAAACATAATGCCACTTTAATATATATAAATATAGTGTAACTCATGTATATTGATTTTTCTAATTTATATTTATTAATTTATAATAATATCTAACAATTTCCCACTTATTATTATAAAATACTACATAAAATTTTTATTTTATTTATTTTATATATTTGGATAGAGATAGATTATTATCCGTAATATAGATAGCTAGATGTCTTGAATCTATACTTAACAAAAATACATATTTTGATCTAAAGCCAATAGTGGTATTAGCCTTGAACTATGACTCCTTAAGGGAGGCAATATATATATATTGCACATAATAATCCGGGTGCAATTTATGAGCCCTAGTCCGCACGTTATGCGGCCGTGTGCATATCCTATTCTTGAATGTGTTTAGAGAATACACCCTGAATATGCTGGCAAGGTAGTCCTGCAACATGTAAAGTCATGGGAAAATGTGATATATTAAAATAAAAACTGAGAATGGCTTTGTTGAAACAATTTCTAATGTACTCTATGTTCCTGAATTGAAAAGCAATTTGTTAAGTGCTGGTCAATTACAGGAAAAAGGGTATATGATTACTATTCAAAAGGGTGCATGTGAAATTTATGACCCCAAACGTGTTGCAATAGCTATTGTGCAAATGAATTCTAAGAGATTGTTTCCTTTAAAGATTGAAAGTATTGAATCTTATTTGAAGAATGAAGTGACAGATTGTTCGTGGTTGTAGCATTTACGTTACGGTCACTTGAGTTTTAGTGGATTAAAGACTCCCAACAAAAGGATATAGTGGTTGGACTTCCCCAAATTGACGTTTCTCCCAAAATTTGTGAAGATTGTGTTGTTAGTAAACAACATCGTTCTCAATTTCCTCAAGGGAAGTCTTGGCGAGCAAAAGAAGCCTTGGAGCTTGTTCACTCTGATATTTGTGGACCAATAAATCCATCTTCAAATGAAGGTAAGAAAATATTTAATTACATTTATTGATGATTTTACCCGAAAGACTTGGGTTTATTTTTTACGGGAGAAATCAGAAGCTTTTAGTGTATTTAAAATTTTCAAAGCATATGTTGAGAATGAAACAGGAAAGACCATTAAAAGTTTTCGTACTGATCGTGGTGGAGAATATTGCTCAAAAGAATTCGAAGGATTTTGTAGAGCTAATGGCATTTGGAGAGAGCTCACAGTCGCATATACACCACAACAAAATGGTGTATCTGAAAGAAAAAACAGAACCATTCTCAACATGGTAAGGAATTTGATGGCTAGGGGGAGAGTTCCAAAGAATTTTTGGCCTAAAGCAGTCAATTGGAGTGTTCATATTTTGAATAGAAGTCCTACCTTTGTTGTTCAAAATATGTCTCCCGAAGAGGCTTGGAGTGGACGGAAACTAGTGGTTGATTATTTCAGAATTTTTGGTTGCATTGCATATACACATGTTCCAGATGAGAAGAGAAAGAAACTTGATGATAAAGGTGAAAAATTTATTTTTTATTGGTCTTAGTGGAACTTCTAAAGCTTATAAATTATTTAATCCACTAACAAACAAGATTGTGATTAGTAGAGATGTTATATTTTATGAAGAAAGTTTTTGGGATTGGAATGGGCGACAATCTACTCCAATAATTTATGATAGTGATCATGAAGGAAAAGAACATATGTCTCCACCACTTATTGCATCTTCATCTTCAGTCACAGAAACTGTTGATGAAGAACTTGAATCATCTCGTCGTGTTCATAAAAGGCCAGCATAGATGTCTGAATATGAGGTAACTGATTTTAATCAATCTGAAGATTTTTACTCACTTTGCTCTCTTTTCAGATTGTGATCCTACTAGCTTTGAGGATGCTATTAAAGAACCTAAATGGTAAAAAGCTATGGAAGATGAAATTGATGCAATTGAGAAAAACAATACTTGGGAGTTAACTAAACTTCCAAAAGGACACAAGACAATTGGTGTCAAGTGGGTGTTCAAGACAAATTAAAATTGAAGGAGAATGGTGAGGTTGACAAATATAAGGCCCGTTTGGTAGCTAAAGGCTACAAACAAGAGTTCAGTATTGATTATAAAGAAGTTTTTGCTCCTGTTGCAAGGCTTGATACAATTAGATTGGTGATTGCTTTGGCAACATAAAATTCATGGCCTATTTTTCAATTGGATGTTAAATCTGCCTTCTTACATGGAGATTTGGAAGAACAGGTATTTGTTGATCAACCCCTGGTTATGTGAAATTTGGTAATGAGCATAAAGTGTATAAATTAAAAAAGGCTTTATATGGACTAAAACAAGCTCCACGAGCTTGGTATAGTCGAATTGAAGCTTATTTCTTGAAAGAAGGTTTTAAAAAATGTCCTTATGAAAATACACTTTTTGTCAAATTTGATGGAGGAAAATTGCTCCTTGTGTGTTTATATGTTGATGACCTCAATTTTACTGGAAATAATAGCATTATGTTCAAAATGTTTAAGAAATCAATGATGGAAGAATTTGATATGTCTGATTTGGGCTTAATGCATTATTTCTTTGGAATTGAGGTAAATCAATCTGCTAACGGAATTTTATTTCTCAAAAGAAATATGCTTCAGAAATTTTAAGCAGATTTGTGATGAAGAATTGTAATGCAGTCACTACACCACTTGAGAAGGGATTGAAGCTAGAGAAAAATCCTGAAGTAAATCTCATTGATAGCACACTTTATAAGCAAATTGTGGGGAGCTTGATGTATTTAACTACTATAAGGCCTGATATGATGCATGCTGGGAGTATTATTAGCAGATACATGGAGAACCCAAAGGAGATGCATCTCCCAGCTGCTAAAAGAATTCTTAGGTACTTTGCAAGGTACTTTTAATTTTGGCATTTTTTATAAAAAGGGAGAAAAATCAGATTTAATTGGTTTTACTGATAGTGACTATGTGGGAGACCCCGATGATAGAAAGAGTACTTCTGGATTTGTTTTTATGCTTAGTGCATGAGCTATTTCATGGTTATCTAAAAAACAACCAATTGTTACTCTTTCAACTACTAAAACAGAATTTGTAGCAGCAGCCTCTTGTGCTTGTCAAGCTATTTGGTTGAAAAAATTATTGGCGGAGCTTCATTTCACACAATATGATCCTACTATTATTTTTTGTGATAATAGTTCTGCAATTAAACTATCAAAAAATCCAGTTTTACATGACAGGAGCAAACATATGGATGTGAAGTTTCATTTTTTGAGAGATCTCACAAAAGATGAAACAATCGAAGTGGTTTATTGTAGAAGTGAAGATCAAGTTGCTGACATTTTTACCAAGCCTCTCACATTGGACGCATTCATGAAGTTAAGAAAATTGCTTGGTGTTTTTGCANGCAGCCTCTTGTGCTTGTCAAGCTATTTGGTTGAGAAAATTATTGGCGAAGCTTCATTTCACACATTATGATCCTACTATTATTTTTTGTGATGATAGTTCTGCAATTAAACTATCAAAAAATCCAGTTTTACATGACAGGAGCAAACATATGGATGTGAAGTTTTATTTTTTGAGAGATCTCACAAAAGATGAAACAATCGAAGTGGTTTATTGTAGAAGTGAAGATCAAGTTGCTGACATTTTTACCAAGCCTCTCACATTGGATGCATTCATGAAGTTAAGAAAATTGCTTGGTGTTTTTGCAAGTCCAATCTGAAAGTTCTCTCAATTAAATTGATTTTCTTTGCAAAGAAATTTTAATTTAAGAGAGGGATTGTTGGAAATAATAATAATAATAATAGGCCAAAGTGCAATATTGGTCCTATAAGTTTGCATGAGTTCCCAGATCAGTCCTATAAGTTTTTTCGTCTCAGATTTGGTCCCATAAGTTTGAAAAATTCTCACCGTTAGTCCTATCGATATTTCCGTTAAATTTTTTCTGTTAATGCTGATGTGGCATGATGACTGGGATATTGAAGTGGCAAATTTAGATGATGTGGATAAAAAAAGGACTATTATGCAAAAACTAATAACATTTTAACAACAATAATAANATCCCTTTTATATAAAGGGGCTCTTGCATTTTTCGGTACTTTTAATCAATGCAAAATTCAGATTTCATTTTTTCTCTTTTTTCTAGGGAAAACACCCTTTCGTGCTCCTAACACTTGCAGTGATTTTCAGTTATGCTCTTAATGTTGCATTTGTGTCAGTTGTGCCCCTAATGTGAAACGTTAGTTTCAATTATGCTCCCACCCTCGTTAGTGTACCGTTTTTCGGAACTTTTGAACTTCGATCTGTGTTCATTTCGGTTTGTTTTGATAAATGAGTTTATGGGTACTCATTTTCGGCTCCTAAGGATATTTTGCACATGGAAATTTTGAGAAAAATGCTTCGTTTTGCTGCATTTCGTTTTGGTCCTTTTTGGGGTTCATCAGGTCCGATTTTCTTTGGATTTAGGGTTATTTTGAGCTTAATCTTTGAAATTGATCCAAGGAATCAAGTTTGTGATGTCCGAAAATTAAAACCCATATGAAATATGATCAAAACCGAGCTCAAATCGTGTGAAAATGGTATTTTGTTTTTGTGTATGATTGAAATTAGAGGCATAATTGAAACTAACGTTTCAAATTGGGGGTACAACTGACACAAATGAAACGTTAGGGGCATAACTGAAAATCACCACAGACGTTAGGGGTACGAAAGGGTGTTTTGTCTTTATTCTATTAAACAAATATTAACCCAACTATCAAACCATAATTGAAGACAAGAAGGGAGTTGTTATACAAAATAAGAGAGACAAAAAATTTCTATTACGACAATGTCACGTCAGAATCAACTATCAAACCATATTTGAAGACAAGAAGGGAGTTGTTAATTAAATACGTTGATATCTATATCTCTTTATATGGCAAGTTGGCAACCTTAAATATATCTCTCTATATCTCTTTTTGCCAAAAAGGAAAAAAGAAATAGGAAGTAAAACCTAGGAAGCATGGACACTGACACGGACACAGGACACGACACGGACACGGACACAGCGACACGCTAAACTCTCAAAATTACGCGACACGACACGCCATATATTTATATATATAAATAATTAAATATTCATAATTTTTAATGAAAAATTTAAAAATTACAAGTTTTATTCATAATATATGTCATATGTATTATTATTTTCTCTTATATGTCATGNATAGAAAGTAATATAATGAGTTAATGACTTATTAGTGTTTTTTCTAATATTATCTTTTTTTAATTTCTAGAAAACATTAAGAACAAAATAAAACAAAATAAACATTAGGGATTATTTGGCCAAAATAAAAAGAAATGATCATTAATGAAATATAATGAAGTTTTTTTTTTTGCCGAAGAAATATAATGAAGTTGAATGAAGTTAAATATATTGTTTGAGAGTTTTAATTAATACACCAATTATTTAGAATTATCATGGATACAAAGTAATATAATGACTTATTAGGTTTTTTCCCCAATACTATCCTTTCTAACTAGATTTAGTTGCATTTCACAAGAATGTGATCCATATAAAATCAATATATTAGTATTACTACGTATTAACCCGTGTGTATGTGCCCTTTAGAAAAACAACGATTGCATCTGAACGAGATCTATTTTGGTCTCTATTTATGTAAACTTTTGCTTTGATCCCCAATATTTTACGGGTCAATTGTTTTAGGAATTTGATCATATTTCTATTGTTTGCATATTCGAATACAACGAGATTGGAGTTACAAATTACTTTTGAAAAGTTCTTTCTCTATCGAATTAGGATTTTTGACAAATGAAGTTAAATGGTACTTTAAAAATAATTTGGTCAAAAGATCAATATTAACTTCCAAAGTATTATTTGACTTCGATTGTCCATGGTCCCAACTTAAAAAAGAAAGAACTCTTTAAGAGTAACTTGTAGTTCCTATATTCCGTTGTATTCAGATTTAAAACGAGGGTGATATAACCAAATTCAAGAAACAAGAGGGGTCCATTGTCAAGCTTGATTTCATATATAATTTGACTTTGTTTGTCGATGACTCTAACTATAAGCATAGAAAGAACTTATCAAATTTAATACGTAGTTCTGATTTAATTGCATTCAGGTTTGAAATAATAGAGATATGACCATATTTAATAATTAGGAACTAATGATGAAATATGTTAGGATTCAGAGTATCTCCCAACAAACATTCACAGATCTAAACAAGTATGATAATGCGGAATAAAAAGAATAATAGAGGAACACAAGACAATTTACCCTGGTTCGGTCAGTGTGACCTACATCCAGCCAAGAACAAAGGATTTCACTATATGGAATGTGGGAATACAATAACCTGATGAACTAGTCTCCCTCTCAAGTCTTTCTTCTACCATTAGCTACTAGTCTATTTATAGGCATCCCAAACCCTAGATACACAAGGATTACTTAACCTAAGCCCAATAGGCCCAAGTCCCTAATTCCTTAGTCACCAAGAATTCTATCCCAAAATATATGGTAACTAATTAAAATACAAGTCACTCAAAGATTACATAAGATATCCCAAATCTTAAATAACTAAGACTAAATCTTTACAAAATATTTATGAAACATTAAGGACCAAAATGAAAAAAAACATATTAGGAAGTAAAATGGCACTTTAAGACACATATGAATATATGTATACATATACATATTCAATATCCCATCCTCTATTTAAATGTCTACCTAGCGTTGCCTCCATGTACCAACACATTCAAATCATCCTTGTTTGTGCTCTCTTCTCTTCCATCATTCTTCATTATTATCATATCATCTTCAATTAACTAGCTCCATGATGATCCTCTCCAAACCCACCATGGCATCGTCATCATCCCCTATACTTTTCATATCCTCTTCCAAAACACAAGACAAACTCCAAACCCAAACCCAAATATCCACTTTCAAAACACAAGACAAACCTCAAACCCAAAATCCTAAAACCACTACTCCTACTACAATTCTCACAAGAAGTCCTTCTTCTTCTTCTTCTCCTTTCACCAACAAAATCACATCAAAACCAATGATACAAAAGAGTACTACAAGATCCCAACATCAACAACATCATCAATCTAAACTTGCATTGATCTTCAATACCTTCGACACCATCATCAACAACTACATCGACCCTCCAATCAAACCCTCCGTCAACCCCAAAATTGTCCTTTCCCAAAATTTCGCTCCCGTCGACGAACTTCCTCCGACTGAATGCGAGATTGTCCATGGCTCCCTCCCGTCTTGCCTCGACGGCGCCTACATTCGAAACGGCCCAAACCCACAATTCTTCCCCTCCGATCGTTCCTACCACTTCCTCGACGGCGACGGCATGCTTCACGCCATTCGAATTTCTCAAGGCAAAGCCACTTTCTGTAGCAGATTCGTCAAAACATATAAATACAATGTTGAAAAAGAAGCAGGGTATCCTCTGTTTCCGAATGTCTTTGCAAGCTTCAATGGCTTTTTAGCTTCTGCTTCTCGTTGGTCTCTCTTTATGGCTCGTGTGTTAATGGGTCAGTACAAAATTGCAAAAGGCATTGGCGTGGCCAACACTAGTTTAGCTCTTATAGGGAATCGCCTTCTCGCTTTGGGAGAATCTGACCTTCCTTATGAAGTGAAATTGACAGAGGATGGAGATATTGTGACCCAAAATCGTCACGATTTTAACGGGAAGCTTTTTGTGAACATGACGGCACACCCCAAAATCGACACTGAAACAAACGTGGCCTTCGCGTTTCGATACGGCCTAATACCTCCATTTCTGAATTACTTTTGGTTTAATTCTAACGGTGAGAAACAACCGGATGTGCCTATTTGGTCATTCATTAAACCCCCATTTCTCCATGACTTTGCGATTACCAAGAAATACGCCGTTTTCGTTGATATGCAAATGGGGGTGATTTTGAACCCCATTGATTTACTCACAAGGGGATCTCCGATAGGTTCAAACCCATCAAAAGTTTCGAGAATCGGTGTCCTTCCTCGATACGCGACGGATAATTCTGAGACGAAGTGGTTTGATGTTCCCGGGTTCAACAACCTTCACGCTATTAACGCCTGGGATGAAGAAGATGCCATTGTGTTGATAGCGCCGAACATTTTGTCAATAGAGCACACGATGGAGAGAACGGAGCTCATATACGGCATGGTAGAGAAACTAAGGATAGATCTGAAAACAGGGATAGTCACTCGACAACCAATTTCAACAAGAAATCTAGATTTTGGGATGATAAATCAAGTTTATGTGGGGAAGAAGAATAGATTTGTGTATGCGGCAATTGGGGATTCTCCACCGAGACTTTCGGGAGTGGTGAAATTGGATCTGAAGATATCAGAGGAACGACGAGATTGTATAGTGGGATGCAGAGTGTATGGAGAAGGGTGTTATGGGGGCGAACCGTTCTTCGTGGCTCGAGAACCAGAGAACCCAAATGCAGAGGAAGACGATGGGTATGTGGTGACTTACGTGCACGACGAGAAAAAGCGAGAGTCGAGGTTTTTGGTTATGGATGCCAAGTCGCCGGAATTGGAGGTTGTGGCGGTGGTGAGGCTGCCGCGGCGAGTTCCTCATGGGTTTCATGGGCTTTTCGTGAGGGAGAGTGAGATAAGTAAGCTTATTTGATGGCCAAAGTGGACTCCTTCACTCACTCGTAATCCAAGTGTTGCATATTATTGTTGCTAAAGCATCATGATATAGTTAGTGTAACTGTATCTGTTTTTTTATTTTAAAAATGGTTAAAAGGGTTATTTTGATGGTAAATATATGTTTCAATGTTCATTTTGGTCCTTTTTGTTTCAAAATGTTCAAATTGACCCCAAACTATTAAATATAGTCACATTTCTCTCTTTTGAGGTTCGAATGTTAACAAGTTCAAATCTATGTATTGTTCTCAAAGAATACTTTCTTTATCGGGCTAGTTGAGACTATCAGCAAACGAAATGAAATCAGTTCTAAAAGAAGTTTGCTCGTTTCATAGTCAAACATTCAAAATTGATCATATCTTTTTTGTTTCAAATTCGAATCCAACAAATTACTCTTAATAAGTTCTTTGAACTTGAAATGAGAGACGAGTAGAAAAACATGACAAAATTCAATAGTTTGCGACCAAAATGAAACATTTTGCCAACATTTAGGATCAATTTGAACATTTTGAAACATAAGGGACCAAAATGAACATTAAAACA
>QANZ01012488.1:6583-32288 GCA_003254925.1 Chamaecrista fasciculata
AAAAACATCCCCCAACCAACTCACAAAAATAATCAAGATTTCACGTTTTTCAAGGCAAACAGTAACATTTTTGTTTTTTTTCACAACAACAATCACATCCAAACACACTTTTATTATAATCAAATCACACCTTACTTTTTCTAACTTTTTCTTCCATTTATACCCCTATACAATTTATCAATTTCCTTACTTTTTATCCACCTACCACAATCATTACATACCCATTTTAATAATTTCACACAAATAATCAACAATCATCCAAACACCACTACAAAAATAAACAAATTTGATTATAATCAAAACATGATTATAATCAAAACAAATTCTAAAAAAAACGGAAACGAACTGACCCTAAACGTGACGGCGGAGTAGGGTTCCTGTTTGGCTTGGAAATTGAGGAGAGTGGAGGAGGGTGCGGTGGTGGTGGTGTCGGGGAATAAGGAACGGCTACCGGCACGGTGTGAGAGAGAGAGGGAGAGAGGGGGAATGAGAGAGAGAGATTTATTTTGTGTTTTGGAGTAAATTCACTTAAAATTTTAATTTACTTCATTTTCTTATGTTTTGATCCTATTATAAAAAGAAAAAGGACCTTAATATAAGAAAATAAAACTTTTGGGGATGAAAGTTTATTTTTCTTCTTTTTTTAACGGAAAAATTAATGGAAAACGTTAGAGGGACCAACTTTTTCAAGTTTTGCATAACTGGGGGACCAATATGGAACAAAAAATAACTGGGGTACCTATTTGGAACAAGGAGGATAACTGGGGGACCAAAATAGGACTTTGACCTATTTTTCATTAGTAAGCAAAAGAAAAAGTAATCCAATCCACGGATTATTGGGAATTCCAATTCGCGGACAGGAATAATCTAAAATCCAATCTCATTCACTCTCACTCCTTCGTTCGTATGCGTATCTGTTCTGTTCTGTTTCTGAATGAAAGGAGGCGTTTTCGTTTCGGATTTAAAATGCTTCTTGCTTCTTCGCACCTCATGCTTATGCTTTCGCTCTGCCCTCGCATTTCAGAATCTGATTCCATTTCATGATCGCAGTTTCAGGATGCGAATTATTCCCCTTTCGCTTTTTCCCTCTAACTTGTTTTCTGAACCTGGACCACTCCTTCTTCCTCCTTTTCGTTTCTTCTCCAACACCACGCCATTTCTCTCTCCAGGTTCGTTCTCTCTCTTTCTTCTACTTCTATGAGCTTCTTACTGTATCTGTTCTTAATTTCTTACTCGTGTTGATTGTTGAGGAAGGTGTTTATTATAGTTGTAGAGCTGCGGAGTCCGGTATGGTGGGAATATTAGGTTATTAGGAAACCACTTAGAGATTTTCTCTTCTTATTTGATAAGTTGAATTTTTAGGTGTTTGTTGGAGCATAGCTTGGGGGATTCTTAAGAGTCGGAACATAACCTGGTGCATTGTGCTCTGTAGTTGATTCACATCAAAGGTAAGATGTCCAAGTTTTCTTTAAGGAAGGGGTTGGTGTTGGTGTTGCTATTTTTTAAACTAGTGTTTTAGTTCTTTTGCAGTTCTGATTCAATTTGGATTGAGTACCTAGAAAACAGGAGGCTCTAGGGTTGACTATTTTGCCAAATTGTAATTAATCAAGACATATTTGTCAACTTTATTGATGAGTTGGATTGAACTAGTGTAAACTACATGGCGCAGTCTTAACTGTTCTTTATAAATGCATATTGTTTGAGCCTGTTTGATATTGATAAAATCAACAAGTGAGTCCAATAGTCCATATTTCAATCTGGATTTTGCACAAATGTCCTGATTGATCCTGCCTTTTGTCGGAAAACATTTTACAAGACTTGAGGAGCTTAATTCAATTTAGATTTACTGAATACAGGATATGTGATATATTTGTGGGAGTTGCTACTGAGAGGTCAGCTTTTGTTAATGAGAAACTTATAATGAAAAAAATAAAAATTAGAAGTTCAAGAAGCTTACAAATGAGAGCTCGAACTTTCTTGAGTCTCACATCATGTGTACCAAAACTGTTCCTAATTATCACTGGAATATAACTTCTTGTTGATAACATTATCAGGTGCTAATCAGTTGCATTCCCAATATTCCATGGACAAGAGTCGTGCAATTAGTATACATGTGTCTGACAGTGGTCCTGGGAATAGTCCACGTACATGGTCATCATCCTCTGAACATGGATCTGGACCTGATATTGCCAAGCAGATCTTTTGCAATAGGTCACTCAATATGAAGAACATTGTTGCTGTGGGATTTGATATGGATTATACTCTGGCACAGTACAAGCCAGAAACTTTTGAATCTCTTGCTTATCAAGGCACAATTAAGAAGCTGGTTTCTGATTTAGGATACCCTCATGAGGTTTGTTAATTTAATCTTATAGTGAAAACTACCTTGATTGATCAATCTTTCTATTCTGGTTTTGCTTGCGAAGTGACAGCAGCATTGGTGTCATGATATGTGTGTTTTAGAGATTCAATAAATGCCTTCCTTTTGTTTCACTTTGGAACATCAGTCATTTCTTATCCAGTGGAATCTTTGGCTAAAAACTCTTGAGCTTCTGCAGTTGCTAAATTGGTCATTTGATTGGAAGTACATGGTTAGGGGCTTGGTTCTCGACAAAAAAAGAGGCAACATTTTAAAGGTTAAGACTGGATAGACTTCTGCCCACCGCTAGAAACACTCTCCCATAAAAAAATATGCAAACCTTTTTTCTTTCTTTTTTTGATTGTTGAATTTCTGGTTGTATATTTAGATGGACCGCCACAAGTATGTGAAAGTAGCCTATCATGGATTTAAGGAGTTGTCAAAAGAAGACAAAGTTGAGATCTATGGAAATACTTTAGTACGCGATTCTTTTGATGAGCCAGACTATGCTCTAATTGATACTCTCTTTTCGCTTGCTGAAGCCTATTTGTTTGCCCAACTGGTTGATTTTAAAGACAGGCATCCTGGAAAAATTCCAGCAGGTGTTGAGTAAGTCTTGCTGGCATGAATTTTCTTTTTAGCAGTTTCATACATTTGCTCTCTTCTGTAATAACTGCTTTCCTTTTTCTTGGACTAAGATATTTCACTTTCCAGACCAATGTGAGGCTTTGTAAGAAAATGAACATAACTAGAGCACTATCTTTGAATGTTGACTTCAACATTTTCTTATGACATTTAACCTGTTCAAAGTAAGTAGCTAGCTACAATTTTTGCCACATGAACAGTGGGCAGGTGAAATGCTAGCCTTTTCTGTTAATAATGGATCAGGAGTGGAATACTATTGCACTATTACATTTAAACAGCTTTGAAGTATATACATCAACAACCAAAGCCTTTTCCCACTAGGTAGGGTCGGCTATATGGATCAATTGACGCTAACGTGTTCTATCTTTGCACTTGTCCACAGTTAGCTTTGAAATATATACATATTGCTAAAATTGAACAAGCACTCTATATTTTGTTTACAAATTATCCTCCCACCAGTTATGCTTGTATGTACAAAGATGTTCGAGCTGCAGTTGATTTGTGCCACCGAGATGGAACATTGAAGCAAATGGTTGCAAAAGATCCCAAAAGGTATGGAGTTACACTTGGAATATTAAAGGTTGGACTTATGGGGGGGAAAAATATAGAGTAAATAGTTTTTGGCTGTGAAAGCACTCACAGTCAACACAAAGTTCTGTATCTTCCTTAAAAATGTGTTCTAATAGTTCATATGTTACCTGTGGATTCTTGATGAAATTATCTTGACTTAATCTTCATTTCTGTCTATATTTACTATATTAGTTATATCAACGAAGACCCCTTCATAGTGCCCATGCTTCAATTGCTCAGAGATTCTGGACGTGCTACATTTTTGGTCACCAACAGGTAGTTATGATTTGACGTTACAGGAATTATTGCAGTGAACTACCTTAAAACAAACTGTTTTCTTTTTTTGCTCTACATATATTTAACTAGTATTTCATGCACTCACATTTGTCATCTGCAGTTTATGGGACTATACGAACATTGTCATGAATTTCCTCTGTGGATCCAGTGGGCTTGATGGTTGTACCAATTTTGACTGGCTTGAATACTTTGATGTTGTCATCACTGGCAGGTCGTGCTCCTTGGTTTGCTTCTGGGACTCTTGTAAAACTTGTTTGGTTTGATCACTGTGTCTAAACTCTAAAGTGGCTTTCTCACGCATCACAGCATTTGTGCTTTTATTATACTCAGACTGTTATAACATAACTGAGGGGCTTTATGGTCATCTTGTCTAGTGAATTAATCTCTTGTTATTTCTTAGAGCCAGACCACATAACATACAATTAACCTCGCATAAATGATATGTTCTCTGTTATTCACTATACATATTTCTAAATTGTTAGAAAATCCAAACATATTTTGTATTGCAATTTTGCAGTGTGTTTCTATGCTTTAAAAAAAAATCCTAGTTTTCCTTCTGCCTGCAATTATTTAATTTGTGGATTTTATTGCTGATAAAGTCCACCATCCATACAGTGCAAAGCCAAGCTTTTTTCACGAGGAGAATCGGGCCAACCTATTTGAGGTCGAGCCTAAGACTGGAATGTTAATTAATACAGATAATGGCTCGCCTATGCCGCAGGTTAGCACAATGGCACGTCAAATCACTCAATGATTTGTATTCATTCCTTCAATGATCTAAATTCTCTGTCCTTTTTTTTTCTTTTTCTTTTCCCCTTGGGAAAAAGGTGGGTAATATTTCCGCCAAGTTATACCAAAAGGACAAGGCTTGTGCTCCTAAAGTTTTCCAGGTATTAATAAGCATTTTCAGACCATGAAAACCATTTTGGTTAAGGACCTGATAAATTTTAGTTGTTTGAAATTGAATACTGAGTCTGTATCTTACAAGCATCTGATAACTTAATGTTTCCATATATATTTAATGATTATACACTTATTTTCTAGGGAGGCAGTGTTGGCCATCTGCATAAGCTACTTTCAGTTGAATCAAGTTCACAGGTAATATTTTTCTTAAACAACTGCCTGGGTAGCAAGTTAAATGCTAGATAGTTACATCATGTTTCTGGTTTGAAATGCTGATGAAATAACAATTTCTGATTTTGGTATGCCTGCACTTGGGATCTGTTGCTATTAGAAAACTTCCTTGAAAAGTCTTAATACTTTATTTGTCTAGGTTTTGTATGTTGGGGATCACATTTATGGAGATATATTACGCAGCAAAAAGGTTCTTGGTATATATTATATTAATCCTTATCACTTTCTTATATCAAATAAATTTTGCATTATACTCACACATAAACATATATTCACCTTTTACTAAGTTTAATCTGGTTATGGTTTAATGTTCTCAATGGGCAGGATGGAGGACAATGCTAGTAGTTCCGGAGCTCGAGAAGGAGGTTGAACTCCTCTGGGAGTTGAGAAAAATCTGTAAGGTGCTCATCATTATTTTTTGTACTTTTGATGATTAATATTTTGCAATAATGATTGCGATGATCATTGTTTATGATTACCATATGTTAGACTAGAATACTTTGCAACATGAATACTTTTATGCAGGAGCTTCAATTCCTAAGGAGCGAGCGTGATCGCATTGAGGATGAAATACATCGGTTGAAGTGGTCTCTCAAGTTAGTATAATCCAAGACCCAATATCATGTGCTTAATATCTCTGTCTGTAGTTTAAGAATTGTGTTTAATTTATCAGATTTGAGGATCTTAAAGCTGATGCAGAGCAGAAGTTATCTTTAGAAGTTGATAAATTGGAGGTTAGGCGTTTAGGTACTGTCTCTTGTCAATCGTGGAAGTTCAATAATAGACATTTGATTTTAAATGGCTTCATTTGACAGCTTGAAAGAGAGCAAGTTAGATCAAATCATCAAGAAGCTCAAAGAAAGTATCACCAAAAGGTAGCAAGTTTGCCTGTATCTTTTTCCATTATTTGTTTCTTTGGACCTGCCTGGTACAGTATATTCTATTACACACGAGTCTGGTTTTTTATAAATAATCATAAATCATTACAGTTCCATGAGCCATGGGGCCAACTAATGAAGACTGGCTATCAGAGCTCTCGCTTCGCTCATCAGGTAAAGTCTAATCTTACTTTCTTTGATAGGGCACCACACCATCCTTGATAAATGTAACAGATGAATGCAGTAGAGCATATGGGAAAACCGATGCATCTTTAGAATAGCAGTTTCAAGAAGAAACTTGTGAAAATCGAAGGGCTTGTATTTTTTAGGATAAAATACCTAAAATCTCCCTGAATTTTAATTACTATGTGAGAGGCTCCCTGAACTTTGAAAAGTGACAAAAAAACTCCTTGAATTCTTTTATTTTGTACAAATAACCCCTCTTGTTAAAATTTTTATTGAAAAAAATCAAATTTTTTAAAATCCTTTTAGCTACTAACTAATTTTAAATTTGAATCAATGTAAAATATGACGACAATCATAAAATTATAAAGATACTTTATTTTCTTGAATCAAAATCTTAACAAAAGGGATTATTTACATGAAATCGAAAATTAAGTGAATCTTTCGTCACTCTATAGTTCAGGGAATTTTGCACAGTGACTAAAGTTCAGTGAGATTTTGTGAATTTTAGTCTATTTTTTAATTTTTGGAAACACAACACCAATTTGGTCTCACTCAATGGCAATTCTTTTAAGCTAGCTTTCTCTACGTGATTTGCATAATGTAGGTTGAGAGATTTGCCTGCCTCTATACTAGTCGTGTGTCCAACTTGGGCATGTACTCACCGGACAAGTACTATAGAACCAGTGAAGATTTTATGGAGCATGATTTTGGCATTTTCGCTTTTGAACCTCGTCAAATGTAAGTTTAGGAATGCAATTGCTACATTCATTTTCAGGGAAGTGGCTGTTTGTTCGTCTGCCATATTTCCTCCATTCTCATGTTCTAAAATTTTTAGTGGTATTCACATAATGTCGAACGATGATTATGTTACAGAATAGGAGATTATGGCAATTCCAATTCAAGTTTTCCCTCGTTTTTTGTTTAAAATCATTCTTCCATTATCCCATTATCCCTTATCCTTGTCGCACAAATAAATGTAAAAGAAAACAGATCATGAAAGGATACCTTCTCTTCTTGCCAATGAGCAAATCCCTTTGGTACATTTCAATTATAATTTGTTGGAGTATATATATATATATATCGATTTATCATATGATATTTAGTACAATGTTCTTGAATGCATTCCATTAGCCTAATATCATCGCCTAGAACTGCACTTATGGATTTCTTCTGGTTTGTTTGAGCAATAAAATGTACTTTATGAAATAACAATAAATTTAGAGATATAACATTCATTCTTACTATTTTATTTTCCATTCATGATCTTTTCCAGATTTTATTTTCCATATGCTCGTATGTATAGAGTATAGACAGTCTCAAACCCTTAAAGAGGAAAGTTGTGTTAGGCTGTTGACAACTAACGGATCTTTCCCAAATAAAGGGCCTTCAGTCAGAACCTTATAAATCATGTTATGATTTATAAGCACACCCACGAAAAATACTAACCCCATGATGATTTATATCTACTATCCACAAGGCCCAATAGGTAATAATTGGCCACAGTTTTGTTTTGGGCCTGGAGTTACATGTACTGAAAAAACAATGTATTGCCTTTCCTTCTTTGCGTATGCCTCCTTATTTCTACTTTCTGCGTTCCATGATTGCCATTGGATCAGAACACAGCAAAAACGACATTCCATAAAGTATAGATAATTGATGCAAGAATCTATCTAGTCATAATAGATCGTGGAGAATGTTGTCATTCACTTGATCTGCTATCTGCAAATCCCAAATATCAACCTATGATCAGAATGCATGATTAAAACCTGCCAGAACTAGACCCATACATATAGCTTATAGCTTATGTGATTCTGATTTTTTATAGAAAATGTCACCAGTAGAAACTTTCCCTACCTTGTGGGAATATAATATAATTTATGCGTCAACATCAGAATTTTCCCTTTGGGCGAAGTATGACTTTCTCCTTTTCTTTTTCTTCTCTTCTTTCTTATTTTCATATATTCCCCAAAGAGCTTAGCGATTGATAGAAACATGTTTGGAGTAGGGAGAAAGGCATAATATGTATGCTAAGACCCAGAATATAGGCAACATTCAACTTGAAAGGAAGGGACCAAGAATAAGCACCAGTTTGCGAGATGTTGGCAAAGAACAAACGAGCACCCTTGGTATTTCATTTATGATTGGTATATAGACTATAGTGGAAAAAAAACATGCTTAATGAAGATTCCATCTATATATATAGTGAAAACCGCAAATCCATGAAGCTCATTTTTAATCACATAACTCACCATATGCTTGCACACATTGTAACAACTTTTAATTCTTTAACGGAATGTAAAACACACAACAATAACAAGTCAATCAATATAAATTAACATACCTCTTGTCTCTTGAAACTATGATTAAAATGTTACCACTGTAATCAATTGCTTATGTGGAAGTCACTCTTGTTCTCTTTGTCTATTTTTTATGATTGTTCTAATAGGAAGTTCGGGTCAAATTTTAGATTGAATAGGGAACTCAACCTTTATATAGATTAAGGATGACAATTACTCATCCATAGCGGATAGTTAGTCAATTAGATTTATACTTTCTCATCATATTATTATTGGTTTCAAAGCTCACTTAAAAAGGTGGGATCAAAACTAATTTAATCACATTTAAAATTAACATATATCATGATTATACTTATTAAACTATACATCTAACCAAGTTTGGTTGATCTAGTGGTTAGCTCACTAGGTCGCTTAAGCAAGTGTCGGGAGTTCGATTCCCGCCATGTGTATGCAGCAACCAATGGTCAGCGGCAAACCCTTAAATGGAGCTCAGATCTGCAGAGGATTAGTCCTTAGCCCATCGGGCTGGGAGGTACTTTGGGTAACCAAAAAAAACAAAAAAACTATACATCTAACCGGTTTTAATTAAAATGAAATGATAATTAATTAAGTCCAAATAAATTTATTTTTCAACACACCTTGCATGAGTTGCTATATGTTCAGACGATGAGAACCCGCACTCTCACCTAAATGCAACGCGCGAGGGCGTGTGAGTGGTGATCAGATTGCTCGTGTTGGCTGGCTCCGTGCTCGCGCCCCGAACGGTTGGCACGCTATCCTCCTCCGGTATCACGGGAAGATATCTCTCCTCAAATCAGGGTACCTGTCTGATTCCCTCAAGATCACAAGAAAATATCTCTCCTATAATCAAGGAAATATTTCTCCTACAATCAAGGAACGCGACCCCAGGTCAAGCGGGACTACCCGCTGAGTTTAAGCATATCAATAAGCAGAGGAAAAGAAACTAACGAGGATTCCCTTAGTATATCTGTGTTGTGTCTTGTGCAATTTCTACTCTAAAGAAAACTGAATCATAAAGCACATAATACTTAATTACTAGAGGTATTTGAAATTTTGCCCCGATTAATGAAGACTTGACTTGCATCACGCTCTTGATTATGGTAGAGTCTTTTAAAAAAAATTACATTCACAAAGTCTCAAACTTAAATATTTATTAAAGACGTGTCAATTGGGCAAATGCTCCATAGTGACGATATTATTTAGTTTATTATTGGACTAATCCTTTACTGATATATTCTATGTATATATATATATATATGTGTGTGTACATGGTGATGGTGAGAATGAGAGATTTTAGTGGCTGATGATTTGCTTTGACTGGTTGTATAAAGAGCATTTAGATTAGTTTTCGAATGTAAGCATGCATGGATCTCCCAACCTCTCGTTAGTGTTTACAACTTGTGTTGGCAGTGGAAGTGAAGTGGAGTCATAAATCATAATCATAAAATAAAGCTTGTGATATAGAAGGGGAAGCTATTCGATCGATCACTCATAACAATTTTCGCCCTCTCGGATATGCGTGGATGATAAGGATTCCCTATTATCAGCATCACTGCCTCCTTGCAATGTCAATTTCGTTCTCTCCATGGACCATAATATATAACAGAAATATATACTTTCATTTGGTCATTTTGAACAAGTTATTTTTTATTAATTAACCAGATTATATCACAAGCTACATATTATTCTGTTTATTGCATTTTGTCTGAATATCTAATTATTATCTAGCCTCGTCAAAGAAGAGATAAGAGATTCTTTTGCTGCCCACATAACTTTCTTTAGTTGTCGCTTTCATTCAATGTGAACAAAATGGTCCACTTCAAACCCAATGTGCTTTCGGTTGCCCATATATTGAAAGAAATGGCTCAGATTACTTTCATGCTAATGTGACACAGATGGAAAGTGTTCTAGCCTTAACCTCTCTGTAGTTCACTTTTGAGTTTTGAACCCCATAGTTTATTATCTTTGACTAAATTGACATTTTAGTCTCTTAATTATATAATAAGTACTGCTGTTTCAGTCATTAATTTTTGAAATATTTGGTTGTATTTTTGAGAATTTATGACTTGTTACATAGTTTCTCTGTAAATATTTTAGTAATATACAACTCAGTTTCTAAAAGAATCAAATTGAAACAAATTGTGAATTTTTTATGATTAAATCAAATATTTTAAAATTTTAAAGACTAAAATACCAATGTTCATGCAGTTAAAAACTAAATTGATGACATATTCTTTTAATTTCTATTTATTTAATCAATTTTGCTAGAAGAAGGAGAGAGATGTAATGTACTTCGTCATCTCAAGAAAACATCTGCCTAGGAAAGAAAACAACCTCTACTAGCTAGCTATGTTAGATTAGGTCTATCTATCTCATAAAACATTGGAGTAGGACATGTTTAATTTTCTTTTGTTTGAGAAACAATAAGAAGAAGAGAAGCCATTGCAATTTGCAAGGTATGTGGGAACAAACAAACAATCTGCAAATATGTTCAGAATTGTACCAAAAAGAACAATGATGAGTGATACGAACCAATGGATTTATATATAGGACTATGGTGGCAGAAGATTGACATTTTCTTGCTAAAATTGCAGAGCAAGAAGGGTGTAAGGATTATAGCCATTATTGCTCATTCAATCATCGAATCAGAAAAAGGCTCAAAGACAATAAAAGGCACTTTTGTTGCGTTTAGTGTCTCAATCTGAGCTCCATGTCATGGCTCTTGTGCCTTCATTTCTTTACACAAATCTCAAAAGTTAGGAGAGGGTGTATGGATAACTTTTGAGATTTGTGTAATATTTTTTTTTTAAAAAAAATTGCAAGAATCAAGATTAATTTTTTTTCAATCCAATGACGAAGAACTTAGGTGTTTGAGGGCTTGAGTTTTTCATATAATCATTCTATTAAGAATCTTTGAAATGATTTTTTTTTAAATTTAGAAATTTTAATAAGAGAAAAAAAATGGACTTTTTTTTTATAACATAAAAATGATGACCACAAAAGAAAGTACAAAAAAAAAAAAACAAGCTAGAGACGCCGGGACAAGTTACACGAGTTCCCACTATAGTGAACTCACGATTAACTTTGTCTCCGTCCGTACTTGACGAAGCAACTAACCCCTGAATCTCCAACCTCTTTATAAAAGGTTCAGAAATAGAAAGATTACTGCTAAACATATTAAAATAGTAAGAGACAGAAGAGTTAATGATCCTAATTAATGGCTGTTATAAGGGACTCCTGTCACGCTTCCAAACCATCTCATTATGAAGCTTTCAAATGACATCTTGCGTCACAATAATGGTTAACCAAGCCTCATAGTAACGAGTTGAATTTCTCCTCCACCTCCTAATCCAGCTGTAGAACCACCTCTTAAACACATGAAAACCTGAATCCGGCTTGATGAAGATAGGCACATGAGAACCCTCTCAAAAGTGGACTTATCCGGGTAAAAAGTATATATCTTTGAGTATATGCATATTTACTCAAAGAAATTTACAGAATGTGAGTTTAATTATAGGAGTTTAATCACATGGTGAAGGTTTAAATTTTACTTTTGAGTATGAATATTTTTATATATATATATATAAAAAAAGAGAATATTAAAACATTCATTTTTACATGGTTAATTATAAAAAAAATAATTAAATATTTTATAATAATAACATAAATTACTTAACTTAATTTTTTTTCTTTTTAAAAATATCACCTTAACAATTCCCAATCCCCCTAGCTACCTCCACCCGTGAACGTTTCAGTGTACAGCTGTTATTAATTCACAACAATAATTACGTTTGACATCTTATTTTTTCTCCAAAAGAAAAAAAATTTCTCCAACACAACACTCAAAAATTCTAACAACACTGGACCCCACCACGCCCTCCCTACCCACACACCAAGATCATATCTTACCTATACTCAAACTCAACTCTGTTTTCACTTTCCCATAAATTCATTTATAACATCAAAAGTTGATAACTCAACCCCATGTTTTTCTCTACTATGCTTGCTTCCTAATTCCTATGCACACATTTACATCATAATTTGCATTGAAAATTATAAAATCCAAGTTGAGAACGCCAATGAAAATTCCCAATACAAGCCTTCATTAGTTAGTTTTTTCTAATTGAGACTCATTTGTATTGTACATCTTATTCTAAACAACAAAAATAATTATATTTAGGTTAAAGTGTACTTTTAGTCTCATAACTTTGGCAAAGATCTCAATTTGGTTTCATAACTTTATTTGTTGCAATTTTGGTCTCATGACTTCTGAAAACGTCCAACCGTTGATCTCAAACCTATTTTCAGCCATTTTCTCTCATTAAAAATGATCTAACATATTAGGTTGAATGATGACGTGACAAATATGGGTGAAGTGGATTTAACAGAAGATAATGGATAAAAAATGTAAAGAAATGAACTTTAGATGACCCATTTCCGTGTTGGTCCTGTATTAGTTAGTTAACCCAACTCTGATAAACAAAACATGAGAAACGTTTCAAGGGAATTTTAATGATGAAATTAGTGTTAATCTTGGAAGCCAGCTAGATATAACAACGGTTTTTCCTCCCTCATTCATTCATGATATTAGCACACAAATAAGTAACGCACTGAAGCATGTGAAAGAGAGAGAAGGAATATAAGTGAAGGAAATAAGCAACCAAAGCGGCGTGAAACAGAGTGAAATAGGGCGTGAATCACACATGCTTTCAAGCTAGCGTACGTTAAAAACTTATTGCCTAAGTTCACGAAACCAAAGCAAAGCAAATACAAGAAGCTAGTAAGTAATAACTAATAAGAATAGTAATATTAGTCCCACAGTTTTGTAATTTATTTACAAAGAAGTCCCTGGGGGAAACTAGTATAAAAGGGGCAGTATTGGGATAGAGAAATATCAAATTAAGATGGCATCGTCAAGCAAGTGGACAACGAAAGAAAATAAGAGATTTGAGAATGCTTTGGCGATGATAGGAACAGAAGAGATAAGTGAAGAAGGATGGGAGAAAGTGGCAAAATCAGTGGGAAATGGGAAAACTGTGGAAGATGTGAAGAGACATTATGAGAGACTTGTGGAAGATGTTAAGCTCATTGAACAAGGACTTGTTCCTTTGCCTAATTACTCCAACATCACTTCTACTTCTTACAACAACACCAACAACAACAACAACAACTTCTTCCATGATCAACACCAAAGGTTTCAAATTTTTTTTATTTTGTTTTTCATTATTTACGATTGATATGTGCAAAGATAGAATACGTTAGCGTCAACTGATCCATATAATCGACCTCACCTAATGGGAAAAGACTTTGAGTGTTGTTGTTTTTCATTAATTTTCTTCTAACTAGTATGTTTATGATGAGTTGTTTGCAATTTTTGTTTTTATGGAGATGAGTAGTTTAGTGTGATAACTAAAACGTAATTCTACGTGTTAGTGTAGTGACAATTAAACGACAACGGTGACGAATTATTCGCATTTTGTCTTTACTTATTTTCGATATTAAAGGTTTTGTTTGTTTATTTTTCGTTTGCTTGATTTTGATTTATTGTTGTTTTCTTTTAAAAATATAGTATGATAACCAAAACTTATTTTTACACATTAGTTTGACGACAATTAAACGACAACAAATAATCATTTATTTGCATTTTGCTTGTTTTCGATATTAAAAGTTTTGTTTGTTTGTTTTTTTTTTTCGCTTGACTTTGAATTGTTGTTGATTTTTTCCTTCTTTTGTTCTTTTGAAAATGTGTAATGTGATAACCAATACTTATTTTTACACGTTAGTTCCGACAATTAAACGACAACAACTCATTTAATTAATTTATTCGCATTTTGTCTTTGTTTTTTCTTTGAACCATAAATGTTTTATTTGTTTATTTTGTTTTGCTTGACTTTGTATTAAATGACAATGATACAAATTTGTTTGCATTTTCTCATTGCTTTCTTTTTTTACCAAATTAACGGTTTTATTTAATTTGTTCATTTTCATTTTACTTCACTTTGAATTCTCAATTAAATGGCAACAATGTGAATTCATTTGCACTTTGTCTAATTGCTTGCTTTCAATATTAAAGGTTTCTATTTCATGTTTTAACCGAACACATGAAGGATAAAATCACCTAAAGTAGACATTACCCGAACAACTCTAATACCTACTTATATACCACACAAGTTTAATAACAAAAACAACTACACAATAATTTAGATTGCCTATATATATAATTCATTCAAATATACTTTACCTTTGCTTTCTTGCTTTTATATCATTTTACACACACACATATATATACACTATGGAATACATTTTCACATTATATATTAATTGTCCCATATATACTCTGTGGTGCAGGCTTAAGACTCTCAGCCTCCAGTGAGCTCAAGTATGTACGACGTCGTCTTAAACACAAACGACCATGATGGAAGATCTCAAACATGGAGTTTATATATATATACTACCCAATCTCTACCTTCCTCTTACTTAAAAACAAAAATCATATCTCATTATCTCATTTCCTTCCTTGCTTTTTCTCTTTTTTTCTTTATTTTTTAATTCGGTTCCTTCCTTCTCTTTCTATATATATATGTATGAACTTGTATCAAAACCGCTTGTAATTCCTATATATATAAAAATGTAAAAGTTAATTATATTTATTTATCTCAGGAGCATGTTGATTTAGATATAATAACGATGATACATACAGAGTCAAAAACCCCGATCAATAATAATAACTAGGGACTTTGCGTGTTTTAACGGGCACGCAAATATTTATGTAAAATTATAATAAAAATAAAAATAAAAATAAAATTATATTATAAAATAATTTAAATTTTTTATTTTAAAATAACAAAAATGGTTAAAAAAAATATAGTATAAAGTTTATTTTAAATTTTGAAATTATTTAAATATAATTGAAAAGTAGAAATAAAATATATATAATAATATAAAACAAATTATGAAAAAAGAGTTTTGAAATTTAAACTCAACTCTTAGAATTCATGAAGAACATGTGTTAACTGAAAAGTTATCTTTTTTTTTTATATATATATATGTGGAAATAATTTTTGTAAATATTTATTTTAGACTACAATTTTATATGACCGACTAACAAAGAGAGTCTTAAACATATAATATAGTATAAATATAGATATAAATACAGCGGAAGAATTAAGAAACGTGGTAATTAATGAGATTTGAATTTTGAATATGTACATTATTATAGCGATTAATTAAGTATGAATAGACTTGCATGTGTTTAATTAAGCCCACCGACCCTAAATTGGATTCATCATTATATTGTCTGCAGGTTTGAAACACCCCAAAAAAGCATCATAACCTAACATTACTAAAGCTTAACAATAACAAAATTAGGTTACTTTTTAGCTTTTATGTCAATTATGGAGGAATATGGAAGTGTACGCATGCATAAAAGGTAGGATAATATGATCAATATCACTCTCAATTTTCAGTAATTACTAATTAGTATCGTTTCCTGATATATAATCACATATATTGTTACCTATACCAAAACTTTTTTGTTTTGTTTATACTAATTATTATTGAAATATCCCAGATTATCACGTATCCAACTGAATTACCTTACCCACTTATTTAATTTTTGTTGTCTACAATGGTAAGTAGTCCTACATATATTATTTCATGGAAAACAATATATATATATATATATACTATATTATATCTGGGAGGATACTTTTGGTTGGTCAAAAATAATTAAATTAAAAATTAAAAAAAAAACAAGAAATAAACATGTAGAACTTGATAATTGACTAACTCTACAGATAATGAGAGAGAGAAAGTAGTAGATGAGATTTAAGAAAGTGAAAACTTATTATTTGGTCTTTTAATTTTCACACTTCTAACGATTTAGTCCTTGAATAATAGAAATATACTATTTAGTCACTGAATAACTACAAATGTCAAATCAAACATTATATATATATTTCCGTGCCCTAANATAAAATATAATAAAATTAATTTTTTTTTATTTTAAAATTATAACAATGATTAAATTTAAATCAATATTTGCATGTCCTACAAATCGCACTAGTATATCTTATATATATATGCATGATTTTTTTTTCTCCTTTATGAGATGCCTTTAATTTTTTTTTTTAATTTCAGACCCTATTTTATTCTTACCACAAAAGGAAGTTAACCTTAAATATCTGAGCTTGTTGCAAATGCTTTTCCTTATTTTTGGGCCAAACAAAAGCTTTATTTATTTAGACAATGAATGAGTTCAACATCCATATCTTTGTGAAAGGAAGATTACGTACATAACATTGAAATATACTATTTATACGTTATTGATTAACATGAGACTTGAGAGGAAAGTAAGGAAAATGGAAGAAAATAAAATATTATTTTCATCCATCTTTTTTTTTTAAATGTTAACAAAAATATAAAAAATTTCTTAAATCTGTTAAAAAAAACACATGACTTTTGGATTATTTTGTTTTTGGTCAAATAATTAATTGTCCTTAGTGTGAGCTTTGCTAGGGTGAGAGGCTCACACAGAAAATAAACTGGGCCTATGATGGCCCAATAGATTCAGATTGCCGCCTTGTATTATTATGTTGAATTGGGCCTATGATAGCCCAATAGTCAATAGATTCAGATAGCCTCCAGGTTTACTTCTGATAAATTGGGCCTATAAATAAATATTTAATGATATTTTAGATTTAGCAATTAGCAATGGTTTAAAATTCTAATATATTATTTTCTTCCCATATCCTAATTTAATTTGTTTCTAATGAAAGGGAAAAAAAATCTTTTTAGAACACTTGTTCATCATGATGGAGCTTCAATTAATCTCACTAGAGTAAGGTTGAGAGGCCCAGAGAATAGTACACACTAAGAGGTGCCTTAATGGCATTGTAACGAAAATGGCAACATTAACTAATACATAAATAACCACTATTTTCTTAGTAACAATTAAGAGGTGTCGATAGTGAAAGATTATTTTTTTTAAAAATGTAGAAACAAAAAATTAATATTGTCCTCATTAACAATTTTTTTTCATATATAGGACTTAGTTTGTGTAACGAAAAAAAAAATATAAGACTTAGTTTAAATATGAAACATTATGCTTAAAGTATCTAACTATCAATAATTTATGTTGAACTTTAATTTGTTGGTGTCATGTTAGTATTTATATATTTGGATTGTTATGTATCTTTTTAATCTTTCATTTGGCAACGTAAAAAGGAATAGAGTACTGTGGCAACACTTCTTCAAGTTGCAGTTTAATGATAAACACAATAAATATCAGAAAAACACAAGCATGACATATATTGACATGGTATTTCTCTTTCTTCTTACATTCAAATTTACATTGAAATTGAAAATTGGTATTACAACATCTGTGCAGGGTGCAGTGGTGTCAAGATTCACAAATGTAAAAGTATGGGAGCCATGCTACAATAACTCTTAGCATGACTTACAAGGAAAACTATGTATATAACAAGGTATTAATTAATTAATTAATTATGGTGTACGTGTGTGGTAACTACTAACTAGACATCAAGAGTAGGTATGCTAAAGTATGGGTCAAATAAATCATGTAAATTATCTCATCTGAACCTTTGGTCATCCAAATGAATAGTCTAAATCAGATAATTTACATACTTCACACTAACTATAATTTAGCAAATCCATTTTCCTAGGCATCAGGGGCCGGCGCTGCAGCGTCAGGGGTCGGAGCTGTGGCTTCAGGGATTGGCGCTGCGGCTTTAGGTGATAATGATGGTGATGATGATGGCGATGATGATTCCTTCTCAATAGATTCAGATTCTTGAGGAGATTCTGCTGGTGATAATTCTACTTCAATATCTGCTGTTTCATCTGAGCTTGGGGCCGGTACTTCAGCACCTTTTTTTAATCCCATGCCCCTGAATCCAAACTCATATTAATCACTTTTCATAATTTATAACTAATAAAGACTAAAATCAAAGATAAGGATATGAAGGTGTGAAATATATTAACTAGAATTTAATTTAAAAAATCTTATTGTAATTACTTAATTGTCAAGTATTACTTGAGTCAATTTTATAGCTAATAAAATCATCATTAAATTTCAGTTAATATATTTAACAAATAGTTAAAATTTTGGGCAACTAATTTTCATAATCCTATATTTCGATGATTAAATTGAAAAACTCAATTACCATTTTTTAACAACCGCCTAAACCTTAGCTTCAATTCGCTGTTAATTTAAATATTCGATCTGATTATTGAATTGATTGTTCGATCTTTGAAAATTTAAAATATATAATTTAATTCTTAAAAGATTAAAATGATATATTATTCAGTTCCTATAAAGATTAAAACAATATATTATTTAGTCTACAAAAAGATTAATAAGTATATTGTTTTAATATTTTAAAAATTACACTGTATTTTTTATGAATTGTTAATTTGCTCTTTAAAATATTATCCTTCTTTTATTTTTCATTATTATCGATCTCGATAACTCAAATATGCCTATGAATCTTCTGTTGTACGGCACAACATGCCGTGCACAGAGAACCAATGACAGAACGAATCCTCTACACATGGTGCTCTGTCATTGGTCCTCTGTGCATGGCATGTTGTGCCGTACCACAGAAGATTCTCTCCCCTCAAATATATCTTGAACAAATCTTACCCGACAGTGTTTTTGACCCAACTACCCCATCCACTTCCACTGGCAGCATCCTCAGCATCATTCAAAGCTTGCTGGGCAGTTCCATCACTCAATGCTTTCTTAGCTTCTTCACTATTTGCTGCTTCTTCTATTTGTTCTTGTGTCACTCCTGCCTCCTTTACTTTGTCTAACATTCCCTCCAATGAATATTGACATTCTACACATTTCATTCCCACACACACCATCATTGTCAACAATATTACTACTCTCTCCATCTTTCCCATTTTATTTCTTCTTTCTATTTTTTTCCCTTTTCCTCGTTCGGATTAATTATGATCGATTCCCACTAATCTCTATCATTAACATTCGGGTTTATATATATATTTACTCGTAATGGGCCTCTCTTTGGCACACCCTTATTTGCGGCCTTGCTGGTTAATTATAGCCTCTCATGTATTTTTAGTGCATAACAAAAATAGTTCATGTTTTGTACGTAATTGTAGGAATTTAGTTTTTTTTTTAAAAAAAAAAAAAACTATTAATCACAAGCACAGTTACCCCTTTCAAGTAAAATTATTTATGGTTTTCTTAGAAGTTTGCTTCAATCTTAATCCTATAATTGATGATAATGTAAAATGCTATCTTTTATAGTATATATATAAAAGACTATTCTTGTTATCAAATATTAGTGCTTGTGATTTCTTACCCTCTCGTCGTATTTTTAGTGCACTTTAATGTTGATGACGGGTGGGTAAGAAATTTAAAATAAATTATTGATTTCTTAGAGTTATATAATACTATATAAGATATAAGATATTTAATGCAGTATTGTTTTGTGCTAATTTCATTCGTTTGTTCTGTTTTTTTGAGCTATCGTTTTTTCTTGTATCAAAAAAAATTATTGAACCTCAAATGTCGCACTTCTTAGTTTTTACTATTTCCCTTGGACATTCTATCCTAATTATGGGCTTTATTTAGATATTGGCCCACATATCTTAATCTTAAATAGGGATGATCAAAATATCTAGTTCACATATCAATATATATATATATATATTAAGCAATATAATTCAACAAAATCATTTATATGCAATACGTCAACTTTTCATTTGTTGTTTTTTTTTATCAATTCACTTAGGGTAAATTATCCTTTGGTACTCTATAGTTTAATTTCATTCCATTTTAGTACCATGTGGTTTAAAACATGACACTTTAATATACTAAGATCTCCATCGTTACCTTTTTGGTGCCCTAAACAATTTTTTTGCTAGTTTTGGATGAAATTTGGCATGTAACTTGCACTTGGACAAACTAAAACTCAATCTTGTTCAACATTTTGCCACTACAATACAAATTAAACGCATGCTTTTCGCAACCTAACTCTGATTTCTTTCAAAACTTTCTCAGCATCTAACACTGAAGTCATTTAAAAGTTTTGAAAAACATGTGTTTTATCTTTGTTGTGACAAAATGATGGACAAAATTAAGTTTTAAAGAAATTGTTTAAAGTAAAAAAAGAACAACGATAAAGACCTCAAGGTACCAAAATGTCACATTTTAAACAACAGAGTATCAAAATATAATGAGGTCAAATTACAGGATACCAAAATATAGTTTACCGTAATTATTATAATAAATATGAGTGATAAAATGTTTATCTCAACTTTTAAAGTTAGAAATAATAATTAAAAAAAAAGTCAAAACGAAATTACATTTTAAGAACTAAATCAGAATAGACGTTATAGTTTGACAATTAAAACGAAATAAAATAATTTGATGATTAAAATAAAACTAAGTTTGAGGATCAAAATGTCCCCGGAGTATCTATTTGATAGGGGTGAGCGCGAGCTGGGTTGGGGCGGGTTGAGGGAAAATCTCAGCTCAACCCGTATATCAATCTGCGGGTTGAGTTGAGTTGGGTTTTATGATTTTAAAAACTCAACCCGAACCTACCCAACCCGCAGAGTTGCGGGTTGGGTTAGACTGAGCTCGCGAGTTGAGTTTGTAATTTTTTTTTATAATTTTAATAACAAAAAATATTATTATAAATTTATGAGTAGTGAATAAAAAAAACTTACACATAAAAAAAGTTTAAAAGACAGATTATATATATATAATTATAAATAAATTAAAATATACTCCATAACATATGTAAACGTAATACATATATGTAACTAAGTAAATTTTAAAATCAAAATATCTTATTTATAAAGAACTAATAATATAAATATATAAGAAAAAATACAAAATTTATATAAAAATACATAAATATGTATAAAAAATAAAAAAAATTCTATGCGGACTCGCAGGTTGGGTTAGATTGACAAACTACGAACCTGCAAGTGTGCGAGTTGAAAATTTTGAGCCCAAATCAACCCAACCCATAGCTGCGGGTTGGGTTGGTTTTTGCGGGCTCGCGGGTTGGCGAGTTGGTTTGCTCACCCCTACTATTTGAGCTCATAAATTATATAATAAATCTGTGGTGTATGTATTGTGAAGTTAAATTCGATGCGCATGGTCTCGTGGTTCATGTCTATGTTTGTTTAGTACTCATTCTTTAATTATTCTCTTGAGTTTTGATGGGAACAAATCCCTTGTCGTACGGTGCGGTAGGATTGCGCCACATGTGCATATGGCATCACATGGCACACTCCCATTGGCCCCTGCCGCACCGCACGTCCTGCGGTACGGCAGGGGATTCAAAGCCAATTTTGATATAGTCATAGTCACTCGAAAATCAAAGCCATTGACTCATCCACCCAATTAATTGTCTACGTTTTGATTCCCAAAGAGCATCTACCACACACTTTCCTTCATTTTATCTACTATAATAATTAATAATATGTATGTACGTAGTATGCTTCTCCCACAAAATCCAAAAAAGTCCAAAATCAAAACCAACATCACTAGAAAATAGCTCATATGAAATAGTGTGTTTTTTTTTTTTCCTGAAATATAATTCTTTTTAAAAACAAGGTAAAGACAAGCATAATATAAACAAAAACAAAGTAAAAAACTAAAAATAGTCAAACCCTATCTAGCATAATATAAACAAAGTAAAAAACTAAACAGCAACACTAAACAGGATATCAACTGATGAAGGTGGGGGGTTTACAACTCATCTAAGAGAACTCATCCTCGTTATAGACAAATTGGCAAGACAATCAACTGCCAAGTTAGCGGATCTATGGATCCATAAAAAAAACAGGAAACATAAATAAAGTAATCTAAAAGAGACATACCCTTCCAAACAGGACAACAGACAACTCCAATGGTTGTTCTAAAAAAAGACATAAACAGACTCAAAGCAACAATAATAAGATAATAAAATGAAACGACGCCATGGAAGAGAACCCAAAAATCAGGACCAAACCAAAACCAAACCAAGAAGCCGCTGTGGAAGCCAGAAGCCAGAAGCCGCCGTGGAATGCCTACTCCAGATTCGCCGTCGTGGGAGCCCTGATCCAGAACGCCGTTGTCATAAAACTCTATAACCAGAGAGAGGGTCACTGCCACTAAGACAGCGACTGCCCAAGCTGAGCAATAGTAGACGAAATCATAAGGCAGAAGAGACAATAGGAGAAAAACCCTAATGGTAGAGAGAGTTTTCTCTCACGAAGGAGAGGTTTTATGGTCATTCTAAACAAGCCATTTGAACTTCATATCAAATAGTGTGTTTGATTTCGTTAATCTTAGGCCAAATTAAAGAGTAGAAAATAATTGTGATTATTCAGATTAAATCAATTTAAAAATAAATATAAATGAAATTTTAAAAATTTTAAGAAATTCCAGAATCAACCGCATTTTTTTTTTGTAGTAGAAAAGTTTAGGTGAGTTGGGCCCGGGGGCTCACCAAGGCCAGGGCAGACCTCAAGGCTCTATGAGCGCTTACAGAGATATTTACAGATCGCCTACCAACAAGATCCTCACATTGGCAGCGGAATTCGAACTCACGATCTTGTGGTTATGAGTTGACTCCATACCAACTGGGCCAATCTTTGTTGGCGAATCAACCGCATTTTGTCCCTAACGCGTATATTGTGGAAAAAGCACACTACTTGATTACACTTCATATCAATATCATAGCATCTTACCACTGAAAACCTCTTTAAAATTTTTGGGGCGGAATCACATTATATTCTTGCACATATTTCATTATGTATTTGAAATAAAAAATTAGTTTACAAGATACATTGACAATTTATTTAATCTACACACTTTAGTTATTAAAAATAATAATAAATATCATAGAGTTAGTAAAATTTAAACTTTTGGACCATTTTTTACTAACTACTTTATAAGGACAAAAAAATTAAAATATATTGATTTTATGATTTTAAAAAATGTAAATCAAATTTTGAAAGATTTAATATTAAAGCGTGCATTTTTCCAAAAATTAATTTATATATTTATTCTCAAGTTCAAAGTGGGTATAACGTGTGTGCCAAGGTGACAAACAAATTTCTACGCGTGAAAATCTCTATTCAGATATTAATTATATGGATCGTTATTTATTATTTTGATTAAATGTGAATCATACTTCGTCGTCGCGTTCCTTTGTTATACTTTGATCAGTTTGATGTTACAATTTCGTGTTTCCTCCGTCAGGGAGCAATCTAATCTAACGGGCTGGACCATTATCAATAAATTTGAGAATAAAATTACTCTTCGTATCTATTATATATGATATTGATTATTTTTTGTTATTACTCTCTCAAATTTGTATATTTTTTTTTAATAAAAAGTGGTAGTAAGAGAAGGCTACTCCCAAAACTATCGGACAGGATGCTAGAGGCATGTCATAAAAGCCGACAGAGACTCAACCTGAAAGATTACTGTAGAGGCCTAAACCACAAGCAATTTTACCCATAACAACTACTTAAATTTGTATATTAATAGATATACAATATAGACTATAAGAAAATATCATAGAAAATAAATTAATTAAGTTGTCACTATTTTTAAATTGTCACAATTAGCTCAAAAAAATATTGGAGGCCAATATAATTGAAATTGACCTTATATTTTAGAGATAGAAAGAGTACTTTTGCCTAACTTTTTTTTTACAAAAAAAAATTGAATAAAACCTACATTAGCATGTATTTTAAGAGTTACTTATAATGAATTAGTTCGAGACACTCATAGAGTCATAGTCATATTAATAACTTTCTACTAATTGGGTGTCAATTGTCATCTACCATGTATGATGTGCATGGGTTCGTTATGAAATCTAAATGCACGGAGGGCTACATCTACATTAATTAATGTGGTCCTATGTATTAGTTTCTCTGACTATATTTACTCGTGTGACAATTGACAAGGCATTTGCCCCCAAAAAATAAAAAGACAAGGCAATTTTATTTTGTCCTAAATTGTTTTTACTCTAACTATATTAATGCATATTTTATTTTGTCGTAAATTGTTACCATATACATAACATCTTGTAGTAAGGTTTTAATAAAAAAAAGAATGTTACAAATTACCGTCATATGTCACGAATTTATTTATATTTTTAATCAAACATGAGATAATGATTTACAATTAATGTCAAAAGATTATCGTGTCATTAAAATACCATAAATTTATAATCATTTTTCTAGAAGCATGATATATTCTGTAGAAAAGTGGTATCCTCGTATCGAGATGCACTGACTGTTAGATTATCGTTTTATTTTTAAAATAAACTTTTTGTTTATTTTAAAGAAATTTTAAGGTCAAAATAGCTCAGCGATTTCTATTAATTTTTTAATGTAACTTTAGAAATTGCCTCCACTCCACTGACACTATCTTTTTTACGTGGAATATTATTTTATAATATTTATTTTAGCAAGAGTGAGAAAAGTCTGATTTACTTTTTGTGCATCGATCGGGTTTTAATCTTGCTAGTTTTGTTTTTGTCGTTTTAAAGTGCAAGTTATGCTTAATTACAGGGTGATTTTGAAATTTCAATATTGCTTCTTCAAATACGCATCTTATATAGTACAATTGCGATACATATTGTAGATGTATTAAATAAATAGCATAAGTTTATGTTCTTTTCTCTGCTTTCCCTTGTTAGTTATTGTTGTGGTGTATATAAAAAATAGGCTTAAGTGCACTTTTGGTCCTATAACTATGACAAAGGTTTCATTTTGGTCCCATAACTTTTTTTGTTGCAATTTTAGTCCTATAACTATGACAAAGGTTTCATTTTGGTTCCATAACTTTTTTTGTTGCAATTTTGGTCCCATAACTATGACAAAGGTTTCATTTTAGTCCCATAACTTTTTTTGTTGCAGTTTTGGTCCCATAACTTCTCAAAAGGTTCCACCGTTAGTCCCTTGGTGAATTCCATCCATATTTAGCCGTTAAGTATGACGTGGCATAGTAACTAGGATCATGATGTGGCAAAATAAGATGAAGTGGACTGAAATAGGAACTATATGCAACATATTAAAACTTATCTATACCCAACCACCATATATACAAAGAGTGGTATTGACAGGGACCAATCTGGTGGGGAAGAAGAGACTTCAAGCAGAAGGCATCGACGAAGTCGATGGGATCCTCAGCCAGAGTCGAACGACCAAAGCGGCGACGACGGCAAATCGGGAAGCAGAACGAGGAAGAGGAAGTCTCGTTGGGCTGATGAAGAAGAGGAAGTACACTCTTTGTATATATTGTGGTTGAGTATAGA
>QANZ01012515.1:7854-23904 GCA_003254925.1 Chamaecrista fasciculata
TATATATATATTATAATTATAAAATATATATGTGAGAGACAGAGGGGGTGAATAAGAAAAAGAGGAAGAAAAAAGAAAAAATGATGAGTGGAGAGAGAAAGTTGTAAGTGTAATAAATGAGGGTATTGGAAATTATTATTTTGCTAAATAGTTTTTTTATATTTGTATTAGAGTATAGGTAATTATAGGTATTTGAGTAGGGGTATGTTAGTAATTGAGTATGAAATATGTAATGAAATGAGTTGGTAATGAAGTGTAATTTTTGTAATGACTTTATAATTGAAAAACAAACACCCAAATAGCACTATAGCTTAAGTTATGTAATGAAAATGGGGATAATGAAATTGTAATGGATTATAATTACATTATAATCGTAAGCCAGATGGTATTCTATACTACGAGAGTCTTACAAACTTGAAGAAAGAAGATAATACAAGATGGTGGATATAACTACTGACCCAGATGGCGTAGTGAAACAATCCTCCATGGCTTTGTTTGCAGAGGTCAGTAATCATGTTGGGAAAGAAGAAGAAGAAGAAGAAGAAGAGAGAAAGAGAAGAAGAAATCAACAAGTGGATAATAAATGGTGGAACAAAGTGGTGGACTTGGAAGAAGCCAAAAATCAACTCATGTTTTCACTTCCCATGACCCTCACTAACATGTTCTATATCTTAATCACTTTCGTTCCTGTCATGTTTTCCGGCCACCTCGGCCGCCGTCAGCTCGCCGGCGCCACTCTGGCTAACTCATGCAGCAGTGTCACTGGCGTGGCTGTCATGGTAATCTCTCTCTCTCTCTCTCTCTCTCTCTCTCTCTCTCTCTCTCTCCTTCCAATCTTGTGTTGTGTTTCCACCTTCCCATCAAACCCTTTGTCGTCCTCATTCAATTCCTCAACTTTCAAACAAATCGAGAATGAGTTGACCTTCCAATTTTCCCTCACAGACATGATGTTGGTACTTCCAAATTATATGTTCATTTTCCCTTCAATTCTCAAAGTTCTTTTTTTTTTTTTGTCAATTTATCTATCTTCAAAGTATGAGGCCAGTTTAAGTAATACCTCCAAAGTATTTTCCCTTCTATTCTCAAAGTAATACCTCCAAAATATTTCACATTTGAGTCAATTACACCCTCAAATATCTCCTAATCTGGGTGTACAATTGACATAAAAAAGAAAAGATTAGGGGTACAATTAATTCAAAAAAGAAAAAATTAGGGGTATAATTGACTTAAAAAAGGGTATAACTGAAACTGACTACATACTTTTTGGATACAATTGACCAATAAAAACTTTGGGGGTACAACTGAAAATGACCACATACTTTGGGAGTATCAAGAGTACGTTTGCCAAAAATAAGAGAAGACCTACTATTTGGTCCCTAGATTTACACTAAGTCATCTAATCAGTCCGTAATAATTAAAATACATGATTCGGCCCCTGAAATATTTGAATTATCAATTATTTGGTCCAATAGTGACGATTTGTTCCTTGTATTTAAATTAATTTTGTACATTTGGATCCCTGAATTTATACTAAATTAATATTATTTGATCCCATAGTTTGAACTAATTTTATATTTTTTCTTCCTGAATTTGTACTGAATTAATACTACTTGGTCTCTGTATTTAAACTAATTTTATATTTTTGGTCCATGAACTTGTACTATATACTATTTGGTCCCTGAATTTGTACTTTTTGGTCCTTGAATTTTATCCACGGACCAAATCGTTGACAATTGCAATAATTCATGAGCTGAGTAGTATATTTTGATCATTTAGGGACTGATTAGTTAACTCGGTGTAAATTCAAGGACTAAATAGTAGGATTTCTCAAATAATAATTTATGATTCATTTGGTGCCCTTTTGCTTGCATCAAAACATGTGGATTGATAGAGCTAATGGTACAAATGAGGTTAAATTTACTGAAAATGGTTGGTATCGCACAACTTGGTGAACCCGTATTTAAATCCTTATTGGAAATAGTATACATTTGGTGCCTCAGATATGATTGCCTGAGTTCCTAACTTTGTTGCATTGGAGGATAAAGCATCATGGTTATATATGGATAAACTTTTTCCGTTAGATATTAAGGTAGATGGAAAAAGTACTAGTTTCATCCCTAATTTTTTTTTACAGTCAATTTTGTCTCCAATGTTTCACTTTTTTATCAGTCCTATCCTTTGCTTTTATTTAAGCTAAATATTAACGACAAAATCTACGTGGCTAATGATATGTAATGTAAACTTGATAGAAAAAGAAACTCAAATTCTAACTTAGATTGAAAAACAAGATGCAGTCTGTCATTAATTTATTGAGAGAAGATAGTCGAAAGAAAAAATTGACCAAAATATAAAACATTGGAGACAAAATTGACGACAAAAAAAAATTAGGGACGAAATTGACAATTGTTATAAAGTTTGGGAATGAAATTAGTGCTTTTGCCAAGGTAGATTTAAGTGATCTTTTGGTTGCTTGAATGCTTCATTGACAACATGTTATGTCCCTTACTCTTGTCCTAGGTTGGATTAAGTGGGGCATTAGAAACACTTTGTGGGCAAGGATTTGGTGCCAAAGATTACCAAATGTTGGGGATATATTTGCAAGCCTCTTGCATCATATCCCTTATCTTTTCTATCATCATATCCATCATTTGGTACTACACACACTCTATTCTAATTTTGCTTCATCAATCTCAAGACATTGCTGCTACAGCTTCTATCTATATGAAACTTCTCATCCCAGGATTATTTGCATATGGCTTCTTGCAAAACATTTTGAGGTTTCTCCAGACACAATCTGTTGTGATGCCATTGATGATGCTTTCATTTCTTCCACTAATGCTTCATATTGGGATTGCATATGCCTTGGTTTATTGCACAAGTCTGAGCTTTAAGGGTGCTCCCATTGCAGCTTCTATCTCTTTCTGGGTATCAATGGTTTTGTTGGCCTTTTATGTAATGTATGCTAAGAAGTTCAAGCAAACTTGGACAGGGCTTTCTTTTCACTCATTTCAATACATCATTACAGTCTTGAAACTAGCTCTTCCTTCTATTGGTATGGTATGGTATGTGTTTCTTCTTCATTGTCCTTTCACTTTATTCATTTCAAGAAATGCCAGCCATCATATGCACTATCTAAGGGTGATCATATTTGTTATTTTTGGAGGCAAAAAGTTAAGGGTTAAAGGGTCATTTTGGTCTTAAATGTATGCCTCAATGTTCATTTTGGTCCATTATGTTTCAAAATGTTTAAATTGGTTTTAAATGTTGGCAAAATGTTTAATTTTGGACCCAAACTATTGAATACCGTTCAAGTTCAAATGTGACGAGTTCAGAGCTATGTATTATTCTTAAAGAATACTTTTTCTATCCAGTTGGAGTCGTCAGCAAACAAGGTCAAATCGGTCCTAAAAGTAGATCGCACGTTTCATGATCAATCGAGCAATGTTGATCCTATCTCTCTCGTTTCAAATTCGAATGCAACGAATTCAGAGCTATGAGTTTCTCTTAACAAGTTCTTTGAACGTGAAATGAGAGACAAGAGAAATATGACCAAATTCAATAGTTTTGGACCAAAATGAAACATTTTACCAATATTTAGGACCAAAATGAAACATTTTTTCAACATTTAGGATCAATTTGTACATTTTAAAACATAAAGGACCAAAATAAACATTAGGGAATACATTTAGGACCAAAATGACCCTTTGACCAAAAGTTAACTATATGATTTTGACTCACTTTGCGAATTTGACTAGATCCTCACACTTCAGAGGATCCAGCTATGAAATTTTAAATACTAAGAGGTCCCCAAGATGCTTCTATTTGACACATTGATGTTAAAATTCATGGAAATCTAATATACTCAACTCTTAGCTTTCTTTGTTCAAAAAAAAAAAAAAAACTCTTGGCTTTCTTAACTTCTACAAAGTATTAATTATAGTTGCTTGTTTGATCATTTGCAGCTCTCAAACCAAACTGAGAAACTCAAATGTCATGATAATATCTTATATCTGACTATTTTATGCTATGATAGCCAAGATTGCAAATAAAGTAAAATAATAGTGTACCAAATGACTAGCAATAACCTCTATCAACTTTAAGACAAAATTGTCTACAATACAAATTTATAGAATGCAACATCTATTTGATCTTTTTGTATCACCGTGATCTCTCATATAGTCTTACTATATATCTATTTATATTATGCAAGTTTGGAGTATTGGGCTTTTGAGATTATGGTTTTCTTAGCTGGACTAATGCTAGACTCAGAAACAACCACTTCACTAATTGCAATATGGTATGACTCTAAACACATGACTCGGAATAAGTTCTTTTATTGACCATGCTTTTATACTGAGTGAGAAAATAATTCAGATTTGTTAATTCATCTTCATTAACACCTGCAGTGTCAACACACAATTGATTGCCTTCATGATCTCTTATGGTCTCAGTGCAGCTGCAAGGTTAGACTTAGTGTATCATATATCGCTACAAAATTAATAACATGTAAATTACAACTTGGTCCCTGAAAGATCACTTAGTCGATAACTCAGTCCTTGAAAATTTGAAATATACAATTTAGTTCCTGAAAGAATCAAACAATATACTTAATATTTGTCTTTTTCGTGGAATGAAGAGTATACCATTTAATTCTTTTAGGGACTAATGAGTATATTGTCTAGTTCTTTCAAGGATTAAATTGTGAATTTTAAGTTTTTAAGAACCGAGTTGCCAATTTAGTGATTTTTCGGAGACCAAATTGTTAGTTTACTCTTTTAATAACCACCATTATAGAAACTAGTCAAATCATGCAGTTTACATTAACTGTCGCAAAGTGCTATGACATTATGATAATTATTACACAATCAGGTGTACTTTAATTTTGAATTTGTTTTAATTGAGTAAACTAATAATTTGGTCCTTAAAAGAATATTGAGTTGACAATTCAATCCTTGAAAGATTTAAATATACAATTTAGTCTCTGAAAGATTAAAACGGTATATTGTTTAGACCCCAAAACATTGTAACAGTATATTATCTAGTCCATGAAAAGGATCAAGAAGTATACTGTTTTGATTTTTCAAGGATTAAACCGTGTATTTCAATCTTTCAAAAACTAAGTTGTTAGCTTAGTGATCTTTCGATCAGGAAACGAAGTGTTAGTTACTCTTAATTTTCTTACTAGCTTGACTGAAAATTAGAAAATTCTGTTTGAACTATGTGACACAGCACAAGGGTTTCCAATGAATTGGGAGCAGGATATCCAGAAAGAGCAAAGCATGCTATGGGTGTCAGTGTCAAGCTCTCTCTCCTGCTTGCCTTGTGTGTTGTTCTTGCTCTCTCACTTGGACATGGCTTATGGATTAATTTGTTTAGTAGTAGCAATATAATCAAACAGGAGTTTGCTTCAATGACACCTTTGCTTGTAATTTCTATACTGTTGGATTCTGTCCAAGGTGTCTTATCAGGTTTGATTTTGAATTCATCATTTTCTTCTTCTTTTTTAAGGAAATTATTTATTTATTTTAGACAATAAGTTTTATCCCAAACTCACTTTCAGGACGTCGTCAACAAATGATATCAAAGTGGGATCAAAGTGGGTTTGAGACTAATTTTTCAAAATTTTTCACGTTTTAGCCCCAAACTCACTTTCGGGCCTGATTCAACCTCATTTGTTGAAGATCTCAACTTGGTAGAAAAACAAATTGTCAAAAGTAACTCAGTTCCAAAATCGAAGCATTCAGACTTGAAAAGAGATATATATGAATAACTTCGCTTGTTTGATTGTGAGACGAGCGTCCCACTTTTCAGACTTAATTTGACCTTATTTGCTGATGGCTTCAACTGCATAGAGAAGTACTTGTTAAAAGCAACTCGTAACTCTAGACTCGTCGCATTTGAACTTAAAATGAGAGAGATATGATCATACTCCGTAGTTTGGGACGAAATTGAATCACAATAGGAACATACAATACCAATTTGAACATTCTGAAAGATAAAAAACTAAAATGAACTTTGAGTTATTGATATAGGACTGATTTGAACATTTGACCTTTTCTTTTATCTAAAGTTGTATTTTACTTGATCTCTAAATTAGTAAATTTACCTTCAAAAGATTTAAAAGTAAATTGATGTTGTATTTGATGCTTCAGGAATTGCCAGAGGATGTGGTTGGCAGCACTTGGCTATATTTGTCAACTTAGCATCTTTTTATCTTATTGGTTTACCAATCTCTTTACTCCTTGGGTTCAAGTCCAAACTACAAGTTAAGGTGAAGTAGCTATCATAAAAATTTTACTTGAAGAAACTTTAGTAGAATTGGAAAAAAGAAAATAGTAATTATAGTTTGTAATTAACCTTCCTAAAAAAAACTAATTATTCATATATAAACATGTTAAAATGCTTCTTTGCCAAACTTATAGAACCCTATGTATTATTTATTGTATAAACAAAACAAAGCTTTATTATTCGTAGTTTAGGAGTTGATTATTTTTCCTTGTAGGTACAAAATTTTAGGATAGGGAGAGCATATGAAGTTTTAAACTTTTTTATGATGCCCTTTTGAGAAGATAGGTGTACTACAAAAGGGTGTAGCTTATATATGAAGCATTGTCTTAAAAAATATTGTATTTAAAGACAGCTAAATAAATGAATGAAAACAACTAGTTCACAAAATAAAAGATAGGTGTATAAATAAGTCAATCATAAAGAAACATGTAAATATGTCAAATATCTATATAGCAATCTCCGAAGATGTTCAATTGTTTGATGTTGTTAAGGATTTGGTTTATATTTCAGGGCTTATGGATTGGGTTGATATGTGGGATGGCCTGCCAAACTGGAACTCTCCTATATCTTACAAAGAGTGCAAAATGGACTAAAATGAGTCTACCTCGGGATAGTGAGAAAAGCAAATCACTTGCAATTTAACTTTGTGCTTAGAGTATGAAGCCCTCTAAAAATTTTATAATGCATATAACTATACTCCTGCATTTAACAAATATCAAATAATGACTTAGTTGTGGCCCCCCTCAATTTCTTTTGAAGTAAAAGGGCATGGGTTCAATCGTGCCACAGCACTTTTGTGTATATATAATTATTTTTAGCCAAATCATGTGTGTATATATATATATATACTAGAAGCTTTGCGTGTCCTAACAGACACGCAAATATGTATGTAAAATAAATTAGGGACTAAATCGTTGACTCAATAATAAAAAAAACTAAATAATATGTTTTTTGTTCCATTTTGGTCCATAATATTTGCTAAATGTTTTATTATTAGTCCCTAACTATTGAATATGTTTATCTCTCTCTTTTTCCAATTTATATATATAAAAAAATCTCTCTTTTTCCAATGATCAAACTTTTAAGAAATAATAAGGATCAAAATTAAAAAAAAACATTAGGGACCAAAATAGATTTTTAACTAATATATTTAAAACAAAGTTTTGTTGGGACGCTCATGTTGGAGATTATAGAGCGAGCACAGCGGAAAAAGTGCAAAATTAAAATTTTCGCAATAACCCTAATAATCTCCACCCAGGATCCACTATTAGTGTTTATACCAGTGAGAAAAGAAGTTTACCTAAATCAAACGGTTGCTTTGAATTTTGCAATTCCGAGAAGTCCACAGGTCCGTGTCCTTCCTTTGCCGGTGATCCACATGAACAGTTTGGCGCCTCTCTTTTTCCCTCTCACACAACTCGCCTCTTTCCCTAAGTTTAGGGTTAGTTCAAAACTCTCCCTCTCACACTTAGCATAGGCGACTTTTTCACTCTCATAAACTAGGGTTATGAGACTTGTGTAGGCTTTATAGAGTCTAACTCTTTAAATAGGGAGTATCTCATTCCGAACTCATGAAAATAGGGAATTATAATAAGGAAATAGGGATTCCCCAAATCTTGATTATGATATTACACTAATATTATAATTCAAAATTAAAAGGCAATTTAAATTTAAATTTCAAGATCAAATCTTGAAAACTAAATCTTGAATGTCCAATTCCCATTGGTTGGAATGAGTCACGAGGATTTGAATTAAAATATTACATTAATATCTTTATTTAAAATTCAAAATGCAATCTTGAAATAAAAAATGCAAGATCAATTCTTGCACTCCACTCTTCCAAAAATGCGCCACCTCCTAGCCCATTTTAAAGGAATTTAATAAATAAGATAGCAACCCTAACTCTTAGGAAGTTATCATAATCTTATTAATATCCCTAACAAATTGAATTAAAATATCACCCTAATATCTTAATTCAAATTTGAATCTTGAAATCAAAATCAAATCTTGAATTCAAATTCAAATCTTGAATTCAAATTAACAAAACCATATTTTATTAATTTAAATCCAAGTGAGGCGCCACCCTCATTATCTTATCCTTCAATATTAGAGAATTTAATAAATCAATAATCCCCTAACTTTTAGGAGACTTAGCCAATTCAATATTCCCTAATATTTTAAATAAGAATCCAATTGTAAATAGATTAATCAAATTAACTATTTAACAATTAATATATTTAAACTTGTCTAACAAATTTAAATATCACAAGTGTAGATTTTATTTAAGACAAGACTTCATGTCCCAGACATTCAACTATGTCTTAAATTGTGTCACTAAAGTGACTCACAAATTAAACCATAATTCATGTCCCATCACAGTATCTTGATCCTGCTCATGTGTGACCCAGCAGGCCTCACGTGAAGTTGGCAGCAAGCCATCTCTATGACTCACAAGCCGAGAGCGGACTCTAGTAAGCCATCACGACTACCCAAAACACGTGAGTTATCGCTTTAACATCAACGACTTAACCTTAGTACCACCTTGTCATAATCCCTATTGTCACACGATAGTTTGGTCATGGATAAGGCACGTGAAAGTCATCCTTAATACAAACTATAACTTTCTCGATTCCTTGAGTTAGTCTCATTGCCCTGTGTGGCCACACATTCCTTGGACAGACTCATTGAGGGGCCCAGTTAAATATCTCTCAACTTAATGAGGGACAAAATTCCTTCTTGGTCAACCACATTCCTCAGCACGGCAAACAACTAAACTCGTATCTAGCCTGTATGGGTACCCTGTTACGGGCAACGTTGGACTAGGCCAAAGTTCAACATCTACAACGTCAGAATAGTCAAGACCTTAGGTCTAAGGGCATCGTGACAGGTGTACAGGAGAGGCTAGCTCATGACTAAACCCATGTAGGACTCTCCGGGTCGGTCCAGCAACTTGTAACCCATTACATAATTGCACGATGACTCTCGTGAAGCATCATATGCGTGTATCTCTATACACCGAAGTCATGGTGGTCTTAGTTCATTCACGTTCCCACGAGAATAATCGACCAGGGACAGTTTAGAATAATGATCACATAATTAATCAGGGATTGTTATCACAGTAAACATGCTAATAATATGATAACGACATAATTTATCATCCATAAATTAATCAAACAATATGTTCATACATATAAAATGATTGGCCCTAGGGCACAATCTCCATCAAACTCCCACTTGCACTATGTACAATCATTAATCAAACAGTTCCTACACTAGGTACATTGATCAATGTGTCTAATCCCCATTGACGTTACATGGCGTTCATGTACGACCCGTGCTAGAGGTTTCGTAAGAGGATCGACAACATTATCCTCGCCTGCTACTTTACATATCTTGACATCACCTCTGTCAACCATCTCAAAGTGATAACGTTTGAGTATATGTTTGGTTCTTTGATACCACTATTGCAAAACAGTGGGGATCAAATCCCACCTGGTGCCGTTCCTGTCTCCACAGGATGACCACCAAGCGCACCTCAAACACTAGTTTTACGGTCTGCGTCTCCACGAGACCAACCCTATTATCGGGACCGCAAGGGGTAAGAGTCAACACTTCATCACAGGTCACACTGCGAGAACCCCCTCTACAGCAAAACTGTTGGAGATTGTGCCCTAGGGCCAATCATTTTATGTAAAATGTTATGAACATTTGATTTAATTTATAGAGATAAATTAATGTGTTATCATCTTATTAGCATGTTTACTATGATAGCGTCCTTGATTAATTATGTGATAGTTAATCTAAATCTGTCTCTGGTCGATTGTTTTCGTGGGAGCGAAAATGAACTAAGGCCAGCATGACCTCAGTGCATAGAGATGCATGCACTAGATGCTGGAACGAGAGTCATGGTGCAATTATGTAAAGGGTTACAAGTTGCTGGACTGACCCGGAGAGTCCTGCATGGGTTTAGTCATCAGCTTGCCTCTCCTGTACGCCTGTCACGACGCCTTAGACCTGAGGTCATCATTATTCCGGCGTTGCAGTTGTCAGACTTTGGCCTAGTCTAACGTTGCCCGTAGCAGGGCAGCCATAAGGGTTAGGTACTGGTTTGGTTGAGTGCCGTGCCGAGGAATGTGGTTTGGCCAAGATGAGATTTTGTCCCTCATTAAATGAGAGATATCTAAATGGCGCCCTCGATGAGTCTGTTCAAGGAAAGGAGTGGCCACTCATTATATTGGGACTAACTCAGGAAGATCGAGAAAGTTGTGGTTTGGATTATGGATGACTTTCCTGTGCCTAATCCATGACCAAGATATCGTAGGACAATAGGGTCTATGACAAGGAGGTACTAAGGTTAAGTCGGTTTTGGTAAAAACGATAACTCACGTGTTTTGGGTAGTCGTGATGGCTTGCTAGAGTCCGCTCACGACTTGTAAGTCATAGAGATGGCTTGCTGCCAACTTCACGTGAGGCCTGCTGGGTCACACATGAGCAGGATCAGGACACCGCTTAAAGGGACACGAATTAGGGTTATTTCGTGGGTCACTCCGGTGACACAATTTAAGACATAGAAAAATGTCTGGGACATTAAGTCTTGTCTTAAATAATCTACAGTTGTAATATATTTAAATTTGTAGGACAAGTTTAAATATAATAATTGTTAAATAGTTAATAGAGATTAATCTATTTACAATTATAATATTAGGGAATAATAAATCAGATAAGATTCCTAAAAGTTAGGAGATTATTGATTTATTAAATTCTCTAATATTGAATCATGAGGGTGGCGACTCATAGGGCATTTAATTAATAAAAATGTTTTATTAATTAAAGTCATGAGTTTGAATTAAAAGATTTGATGGAGATTTCAAAAGATTTGAATCAAAGATATTAGGGTAATATCTTAACTCATAATCTTTGAAAAATCATGACTTCCTAATTGTTAGGAATGCTTTTGATTTATAAAATTCCAAGATAAAGGGGAGGAGGATGGCGCATTGCTCTGTGGGTCCCATGGGAAGATTTGATCTTGCATTTGATTCTCAGAGATTGCATTTTGAATTTGAATTGAAATATTAAGGTAATATTTCAATTGGAAATTCAAGTCCTAAAATTGTGATATTATTGTAATCTCATAATTTTATAATTGATAATTCTATAATTTAGGGATTCCCTAATTATAATTATCAAACTCCCCAAACTCTATAAATAGAGTAGGCCAAGTCGACTTGGCACCCTAGCTCATTTTAAGTGAGAGAAAATTTTTGGCTCCCTAGAGTTTAGAGAGAGGAAAAATCGAGTTTGCCTAAGGTGTTAGGAAATTCGATTTGCACCACCAAAAATTAGGGTTTTTGAGAGAAGAAAAATAAGAAAGGGTTCTTGTGGTTTATTCTCCCTTTGCGCCACTTTTGCCTTTTGATTCAAGAAGGAGTTCTTGAATTCGAAAACACTGTAGATTGGTCCCTGGTTCTTTTGGAGAAAAGAACAGAAGGCTAGCACCTTGGTGCTCGGAAAATTGTTCGTGTGGATCACCGGCGGAGGAAGGACGCGTCACGTGTACTTCTAGGAAACGCCCCGTACAACCAAACCGATTGGAACTCGTGAGGTATACCACTATCTTAACAGGTTTTAAATTCAACTAGCGGATCCGTTCGGGAAATCTTGGGCCTGACGCTGAACTTTTAATTTTTGTATTTTGCTTCCGCTGCGTTTTGCGCCCGGGATTTCCCTACAGTGGTATCAGAGTCAGGTTAGTCCTGGATTTAAAACTGTTTATGTGTACATATGATGTATGATATGTGTGTTTACTGCTTTCAATCACATGTTTGGTTTTACGAAAAATCCACCGAACGTTTTTCTTAAAAACTCAATCTACGAAAAAAGGTGCAAATTATATGTATATGATACATATGGAATCAATAGGATTGATTGGAAAAATTTTTCTTTAATTTAAGGCCTAAAGTCGAAATCCCTATATAATTTTAAATAAAATTGTTTTAATTATAATTATAGTGGGATGGCTGAAAATTTATTAAAATTATGATTTTAAAATTTTTGGGTCAATAATTTAAATTCTTGAATGGGATTCATGGTTTTATAATTATTGATACAAAGGCCTAATTTCAAGAAAGGCATGTTAAAATTGCACAAACCCTAAAATTGAACACATTTTAAAAATGGTTTTTGATATGTGTTGTTATATGCCGTGTTTGACATAATTGTATGAATTGTTCATATGTGAATTTTGTGGAGTTGGATATGGCTCTAGGGTTTTTGGTAAATACGGCCTGTGTGTCGTCTCCCTCCACTCTATTGTAATTTTACTTTCAGTTTATACCTCAATGTAACTGGGGTTTATTCTTATGTAATTTTATTTTTCTTTTTAGAAAAATTCTCTCATTGGCTTGAGAGGATTATAGGGTAGATGGGCCATATCTAAACACGGTGTGTTTTACATTTAGTATGTATGTGATGCGCTAGATGTATGTTTAGGGTGCGAAATTTTAACATGCTATTTTAAATTTTACGCTACAACCACGTATACGATACGAGCGTGGGGTATTGTATACGATACAAAATCCGTGCACATGTTTATATGTATGTGATACATGGGAAAATAAACATGTGGTATGACTCGTTTAATTTTAAAAGGAGTTTTAAAATTAAACTATAAAACAGAACCTTTTAAAAATCAAACCCTTTTAGAAAATCTTAAGTTTTAATGCCGTCGATAAAACGCCCTGTTAAAATCTTGTTCATCGTGGAGCGGTGATCGCCTACGCGACACGTATCTGCCTTGACCTTGAGGAGACACGGGTGAATGGGAGTTTCAACGTGACGCCCATTGAAATCTTGGTTCTTTGAATGCGGTGATCGCCTACGCGACAAGTGTTCAGTTGGGCCTTGATGATATGGGGTTGGGCTTCGGCCTCGTTGTTTTGAACCTAGCCATTCACATGTTTTATCGTGTAACTTAATGGGGTTATCAAAACGGTTTTGGACCTCAAGGCATTAGATGGGATAAACATGCCATAATAAGTATCATATGATGATACAGTCCCATAAGGATCTAAGAGTCACATGAGATGTGATTGGTAAAGAGTTACCTACCTAAATAACCAAAGGGTGCATGATCGCCTACGCGACGGTAAACTTTGGTGAAATATGGGTGTTAGCCACTAATAATAAATTTTTACTGGGTTTTATAAAATGGTGGATATTTATTTTTCCTGCTAATTAAACTTTTCATATCTGAATTGTAGAATCAAATGGAAACAAACGTTCCAACACTATCACTGCGATCTGTCCTTGAGAAGGACAAGTTGACTGGGACTAACTTTCTCGACTGGTACCAAAATCTGAGAATTGTTCTCACCCAGGAGAGAAAGCTCTATGACCTAGAAAACCCCATCCCTAAACAGCCTGCTGCAAACGCTCCAAGAGCACAGAGAGATGCTTATGAGAAGCATCAAAGTGACTCTGTGGACGTTGTCTGTCTTATGCTGATTACCATGGTTCCCGTGATCCAAAAGAACTTGGAGAACATGGGGGCATATGAGATGATAACACATCTCAGGGAAATGTTCCAAGTACAGGCAAGGCAAGAGAGGTTTGAGACTGCAAAGGCTCTTTACTCTTGCAAGATGGCAGAAGGTGGATCTGTGAGTGCCCACGTCTTAAAGATGAGGGGGTATATAGATCACCTTGCAAGGCTGGGATTTCCCATTTTGCCAGAGCTAGCGACGGATTTGATCCTTAATTCGCTACCTAGAAGTTATGACCAGCTCGTCTTAAACTTTAATATGAATGGCATGGAGAAATCCGTATCTGAATTGCATGGGATGCCGAAGACTGCTGAGGCATCTATAAAGAAGGCTCCTAGCACTGTCTTACTGGTTCAGAACAAGGGAAAGGGGAAGGGCAAAGGAAAGAGGAAAGGAGACGCCGAGGTTGGTGGGACCAAGTTTGCGGCTAAGCCTAACCCACCGCCTGCCAAGAAGGCAAAGCCCACCAAGGATGCAGTTTGTTTCTTCTGCCAGAAGCCTGGACACTGGAAGAGGAATTGCAAGCTGTACATGGAAGATCTGAAGAAGAAGAAGAGCGAAGCCTCTACTTCAGGTATTCATGTTATAGGTGTTCACATGTCTACCCCTACCACTTGGGTATTGGATACTGCTTGTGGTTCTCACATATGTACTAATGTGCAGGGGTTGAGAAGAAGTAGAAAGCTGAGCAGAGGCGAGGTGGACCTACGTGTAGGCAATGGTGCAAGGGTTGCTGCTGTTGCTGTAGGAACATACGAGCTAGTTTTGCCCACTGGGCTTGTTTTGTTTTTGAAAAATTGTTATTATGTTCCATCCTTGAGTTCTAACATTATATCACTTTCTTATTTGGATAAGGAAGGATTTGTTTGTGTGAATGAGAATGGAAAATGTTCAATTTACAAAGATAATGTGTTATATGCTTATGGAGATCTGCACGATAACCACTATATCTTAAAATTGGAACAACAATGTAATAACGAAATCTATAACATCGATACGAAAAGGATTAAGACTAGCGAATCTAATCCTACATACCTTTGGCATTGTCATTTAGGCCATATAAACGAGAAACGCCTAGAGAAGCTCCATAGAGATGGACTTCTAAGCTCATTTGATTTTGAATCATATGATGCTTGCGAATCTTGCTTACTTGGTAAAATGACAAAGGCGCCCTTCACTGGCCATAGTGAGAGGGCATCTGACTTGTTGGGGATCATACATAGTGATGTATGTGGACCCATGAGTGTCCATGCTAGAGGAGGTTACTCGTACTTCATTACGTTTACTGACGACTTTAGTAGGTATGGCTACGTCTACCTAATGAAGCACAAGTAGAGTCTTTTGAAATGTTCAAGGGATTTCAAAATGAAGTTGAGAACCAACTTGACAAGAAAATCAAGGTTCTTCGATCTGATCGAGGAGGCGAATATTTGAGTCAAGAATTCATTGATCATCTTAGTAGTTGTGGGATAGTCTCATAACTTACTCCTCCTGGAACCCCACAGTGGAATGGTGTGTCTGAGAGGAGAAATCGAACCCTATTGGATATGGTTAGATCTATGATGAGTCAAACTGATCTTCCGCCATCCTTTTGGGGGTATGCTTTAGAACCTGCCGCGTTCACACTTAACCGTGTTCCGTCTAAGGCAGTTGAGAAGACGCCATATGAGATATGGAGTGGGAAGAGTCCCATTATGTCTTACCTCAAGGTTTGGGGATGTGAGGTTTACGTTAAGCAACAAGCTAACGATAAGCTATCTCCCAAATCCCTCAAGTGTCTATTTGTGGGATACCCCAAGGAAACGAGGGGGTATTATGTCTACTGCCCAACTGACAACAAAGTGTTTGTAGTCAGGAGTGGGTTCTTCTTAGAGAAGGATCAAGTTTCCAAAAGAAACAGTGGGAGTAAGATAGAGCTTGAAGAAGCTCAAGTTCCACAAGACGCATCAGAGGCGCAGACGGAAACTGGAGAAGAACCACAAGATGTTGTGGAAGCTCCTCCAGTGACACAAGGACCACGAAGGTCTGATAGGACACATTTTCAGCCTGAGATATTTGGATTTCTCGTGATTGAAAACAAGGATGTGTGGATCCCAACTCTGAGAAATGGATTGAAGCCATGAAGGCTGAGATGCAATCTATGTACGACAACAAGGTATGGACCTTGGTCGCTCCACCCGAAGGGGTAAAATGTTGGAGATTGTGCCCTAGGGCCAAT
>QANZ01012516.1:0-23153 GCA_003254925.1 Chamaecrista fasciculata
AGAATGAAGAGAAAAATGAGATCAAAAGACTAAACTATCCCTATTAAATAACTCCTAGTTAGTCACATAAGTCAATAGTAGCTTTGATGACTCTATTATACTTAATAGGGGTAGAATGATATAAAAATAATTAATGTTCTCTTAAATTTATAAAACATCAGATATTTTAAAACAAAAAAGGTTCTTCAAAACATCATATATATATATATAGGCAAATTAGTCCCTGAATCATTAATTCGCTGACAAATTGGTTACCAGATTAACGAAATAGGCAAATAAGTCCCCAAATTTTACAAACGTTAGTCAAATAAGTCCTTCCGTGAAATCGTCGTCTGCCAACCAGCTGACGTGGCCGTTAACTCCTGACGTGCCACGTCAACGTGCCACGTTAGCAGTCAAAAAACTGGAAAAAAAAAAAAAGCCAACTGTGCAAGATTTGCCACATAATCATTATTAATTTAAAAAAAAAAAAATTTGTGTCTTCTTCAAATTGGTCCCTGAATTCAATTTTTATCCCATTATTTTTAATTCCCCCTCTTTTTCATCATCTTCATTCATTTTAGTCCCAAATCCTCAAAATAAAATTGTAAAGTGTCCCAAAACTCTTCCAAACATTTCAATTTAGTCCTTAAAAATATAAAAAACCCTAAACCCCAAACCCCAAACCCTAAATTTTAAAAAAAATATAAGTAAAACAATTAGGTCCTTGACCCATTATTCTCAATTCACCCTCTTTTTCTTTATCTTCATTCATTTTAGTCCCAAATCCTCAAAATAAAATTGTAAAGTGTCCCAAAACTCTTTTAAAAATTTCAATTTAGTTCTTAAAAATATTAAAAACTCTAAACCCTAAAACCATAAACTCCAAAATCCCTAAAACTTAATTTCTTTTTTTTTTAATCTTCATCTTCATCTAATTTAATCCTTAAAAATATTAAAAAACCTAACCCCTAAAACCCTAAACCCAAGCCCCAAAATTGAATATATTCATCTTCATCCTCATCCTCACTCTCTCTCTCTCTCTCTTCCTCTGCCACCCTCTTCCTCTTCCTCCTCCTCTTCCAAAATCGAAATCACAACAAAATCATAGCGAATCGGAACTAAAACAAAATCACAACAAAATCGAAATCAAACTCATTGGAATCAGAACGAAATCACAGCGAATCGGAATCGGAGGAAGCCTAATCGAGTACCAGAGTGGTGGCACCGTGCATTCATACAGCCCGAGAAATGAGTTTTGAATCTGAGGCGGAAGACGAAGATGAAGTGGAAGAGGCGGAAGAGGATGGGTTTTGAATCTGATAAATGGGTATGGAAGTTTTTTGAAGAAAAAAATTTCAGGGAAAAGAAGAAGATGGTGATCATGATGAACTTAGGGTTCAAATTTGGGTGTGGGTTTTGAATTAGAGAAATAGGTAGGAAGATGAAGAAGATGAAGATGGAGATGTAGTTGATGGAGATTGTGATGGTTGTGGTGTGATATGGCGGAGAAGACGAGATGAAGAAGATGAAGATTGGGATTAAAAAAAAATTAAGGGGTTTAGAGATTGGGATAAAAAAAAATAGGGGGTTTGAAGATTAAAAAAAATTAAGTTTTAGAGGATTTAGGACTTTAGGTTTTAGGGTTAGGGGTTTAGGGTTTAGGGTTAGAGTTTTAGGATTTGTGGTTTAGAGTTTTTAATATTTTTAAGGACTAAATTGGATGAAGATGAAAATTAAAAAAAAATTAAGTTTTAGGGGTTTAGGGTTTTTAATATTTTTAAGGACTAAATTGGAATGTTTGGAAGAGTTTTGGGACACTTCACAATTTTATTTTGAGAATTTGAGACTAAAATGAATGAAGATGATGAAAAAGAGGAGGAATTGAGAATAATGGAATAAGAATGGGTGAGAGACCTAATTGGTCAAATTAAATTTTTTAGGGTTTAGGGTTTTGGGGTTTGGGGGTTTAGGGTTTTGGGGTTTGGGGGTTTAGGGTTTAGAGTTTGGGGTTTGAGGTTTAGTTTTTAGGGTTCTTAATATTTTTAAGGACTAAATTGGAATGTTTGGAAGAGTTTTGGGACACTTTACAATTTCATTTTGAGGATTTGGGACTAAAATGAATGAAGATGATTAAAAAGAGAAGAAATTGAAAATAATGGGATAAAAATTGAAGTTAGGACTAATTTGAAGAAGACACGAATTTGTTTTTTTATTAATTAATAATGATTATGTGGCAAATCTTGCACAGTTGACAATTTATTTTTTCAGTTTTTTGACTGTTTACATGTCACTTAACGTGCCACTTCAGCAGTTATCGGCCACGTCAACTGGTTTGCAGACGGCGATTTCACGAAAGGACTTATTTGACTAACGCTTTGTAAAATTCGGGGACTTATTTGCCTATTTCGTTAATATGGGAACCAATTTGTCAGCGAATCAATAATCTAGGAACCAATTTGGTAATTTACTCTATAATTTTAACTCAAACAGTTTTTTTTTTTGGCCGAATAACTCAAACAGTTGTTTTGATGCTAAGTATATGTCTTAATATTCACTTTAATCATATTTTGCTTACAACTTATGAGCCCTCTTCATTCATTCAAAATTCACATATATATCTTTTCAAATCCTTATATAATTGATTATAAGTTTTTTGTTTTCTTTTGGTACAAATCGTAAGTTTTTGTTAATTACTTCAAATATTACTAATGAAGGCTCCATAAGAAGTGTGAAACGTGTACTGCAACAAAACTATTGGCGTCAAGTGTTGCAACATGGGCGACTCGGTCATCCGCAAGTGGTTCATAATCCTTTCAATCCTTGCTGGAACCATGCTTGCCTATGTTCTTTTTATTGTGTGCTTTGGGATGCTTATGTTGATAGATACGCCTATACTTCAATTGAAATTAGTTTTTGTGAGTCATCTCAATTATTTTGCGTTACTCACACCTTTTTTCAGCCTTACTATGAATGTTTATCTTTCTCTCAAAAATGAATACGGTGGAAGATTTGATTATTATGCTAATAAAAATGTGACTGTGTTCTTTGGGAACTTCAGTATTAGTGATGGTATAATAAACAATGGCACTATGATGGGTCTAAAAACTAAAAGAATCGACATTACACTCAATTTGAGCTCTGAAAATATTTATGTATTACCTATTGATACTCACAATTTCACCAAAAAGAAGCACGGTGCTTTGAGTTTTTTTTCAAAATGAAGCACATTATTCAAATGGTTTGCATCTTCCATTTCAATTTTATCTCAAGTTCAATCGACCATATCCATATCCATTGCTCATAGAAAAGCATTTTTGTTTTCACTTTTCTTTTTTATTTATGTTCTTTTATCTTTGGTGAGTTTTAATTGTTGGAATCAAATCTTTTTATAAGATTTGTACATACATATATCTCTTGGGGTGTAAGTATGACCATATCAAATTTTGATAATTATCTATGATTTGATTTTGATTTGCATCTCTATCTATAAAATTATTTATGATTTATTGATTCTATTTACCTTAAAAATATAAAGTTTATGGTAACGCTATTTATGATTAATAATGTTAACGCTATTAATGAACACGTTCAACTTTACTGTTTTATTTCTATTTTAATATATAATCAATACTCAACTGAAATTAGAAAGAATTAATTAATAATGTTAACTATTGGAGTGCCAAAAAAGTACCCATCCATAATGTGCTAATTGAGGGAAGGAAGCAAGCTAGGATTTATACTAAATTGTCCGAGTAACATAGAATTATAGTGGTGGATGGTTCCTGTCCACAAGTAGTCGCTTTCGGTCTTCGCTTTGCTAACTTTAATTAGTTAGGTTTCATTATTGTTAAATATATACTTAAATCTCATTTATTGAAAGAAGATATGATCGATATCCTTAAATTCTCAAAGCACCCGCCATTGTGTAGTTCACAAGATTTTCTTAAATTTAACATTTTTCCTTAAATAAGAAGAAATAAATTAATAATAAATTAGTGATTGAATGCCATTTATGCATGACCAATTTAGTTTCTTTTTTGGGATTAGAGGAAAGGAAAAAAATGGCTTTATTACGTGCAGGACCTCCATAGTGACTTTTTTGACATTAAAAACCTGCCTCTTCACTTTTTTCCCTCAATGACCCAAGTGAAATATGAATATCATTTTTTATTTTTTTTTTTCAAAAAATTCACCCAATCTGATTTCTAAACAATTAAAAAAATAGCCTTTTTTTCTAAACCTCCAACCATGACTGTTTTTTCTTCCTATCTCATCGCCTCGTCGCCGCCATCATCATCGGAAAAATAAAAAAGTGGTCTTTTTCTCTAAGCTTTCATCCATGACTGTTTCTTCTTCCTATCTCAACTCATCATCCCTTTCACTCCTCCGCCGCCGCCGTATCGCCGGAAAAATAAAAAAATGGTCTTTTTCTCTAAGTTCCATCCATAGCTGTTTCTTCTTCCTATCTCAACTCATCATCCCTTTCATTCCTCCGTCGCCGCCGGAGACCGGCGGCGGAGGTGTAATGGGCGGTGACATAAGAGTGAAATGGCATGAGTTTCAGTTGATGATAAGAAGAAAGTTTAAAAAGAAACAATGAGATGAGATAGGAAGAAGAAGAAGAAGAAGAAGCAGCCATAGATGGAAGCTTAGAGAACAAATGCCATTTTTTTTTTAATTATTGTTGGGGTATCAGATTGACCTTTTGCCGTCGCGGTCTTCGGCGGCGGCGGAGGAGGTAAAATGGGCGGTGACGTGGCGACGGAGGAGGTCAAATGGGTGAGGTGAGATAGGAAGAAAAACAGCCATTGATGGAAGCTTAAAAAAAAAAGCCATTTTTTTTTATCATTGGGGACTGTGTGAATCTTTTGAAAAAAAATTAAAAAACAATATTTATTATACTTGAGTCATTGAGGGAAAAAAGTGTAGAGGTAGGTTTTTAATGTCAATAAATGCACTATGGAGGTCCTGCAGGTAATAAAGCCGAAAAAAATAGAGAATTATTATTATTATGGACAAGAGAAGAAAAGAGATCCTTTGGCATAGGGAAAGAAAATGGTGATTATTAGGCCATTGGGAAACAAATTATCATAAAAACTTGCACAATTTGTGTGTGTGTGTTTTTTTTTTCCATTACGCAATTTTCTGTTAATTATTAATAGGGTCCTTCTAACATGTGCCCTTAGGACACATGTTAAGGTTTTTTTTAATTGGTCAAGTGAGTTTTCAAACATTAAAAATTGTCTTTTAAATGAATTTTTGTAGATTTCAAAATATGAGATGCTCTACTAACCAATTAGAAGAAACCTTAAAATGTGTCCTAAAATCACATATTAGATAAATCCTTACTGATACGATTCCCGTTTATTAAACAAAACTAGAAAACCAAACAAATAGAACTTAATATTTATATGCATTTAATTAGTAAGTCAATAATCTTTTTAAAACAAATAAACAAAATAACCAATTTTGTGTGCATTCAAGTTAGTATTTATATGCATTTAATTAGAAATATTGCATTTTGAAATTTCATAATTTGGATGGCTAATAAATAAAAGGATAATTCTACATGAAGTTTTATAGATAGAACAATTGATTATATGTGTCTGTCTCTCTCCTCATTTGATTTAAATTAAAAATAAAAAATTAAAGTATAAAATGTACCAAATCACCTCCATTCAAGGGTGATATGATAGTTTTGGCCAAAAAAAAAAAAGGGTGATATGATAGTGATAACGTCCATTTTAAAACAATAGAACTTTTTATATCAATTCCCTAAATAAAAATAGGGTAAATTACACTTTGGTACCCTGTGGTTTGACCCTATTTCACTTTGGTACCCTGTGGTTTGAAACTTGACACTTTGGTACCCTGTGGTATTCTCCTTTAATACTTTGGTACCCTTTGGAGCTATTTTGTAATTTTAACCATAATAAATTTTGCAAAAATTACATATTGACCCCTAAATTTTTTTAAAGTTTTCATTTTAGTCCCTAGATAATATGTATCTAGGGACCTATTTGTAATTTTTTAAAAACTTTTTGGGGTCAATATGTAATTTTTGCAAAATTTATCATGGTTAAAATTACAAAATAACTCCAAAGGGTACCAAAGTGTTAATGGAGAATACCACAGGGTACCAAAGTGTCAAGTTTCAAACCACAGGGTACCAAAGTGAAATAGGGTCAAACCACAGGGTACCAAAGTGTAATTTACCCATAAAAATATAATGACATATATATTATTATTAGTATTACTCCCTCTCTCAAATTATCTGCTTTCTAAGGTAAATACACACAAGGAAAATGATTAATTTACTTAAAATGAAAAGAAAATAAGATTAAAAGACTAAATTACTCTCATTAAATTACTTCTAATTACTCTCACTAATTCAATAACTTTGACTTTTAATAGGGATAAAATGGTAAAAAAATAATTAATGCTCTCTGGATTTTGTAAAACATTAAATATTTTGGGACAAAAAAAATTCTTCAACAAAACCGATATTGTGGGTGAGAGGAAGTATTACTTAAATAGCAGTGTCGTTTGATGGAAATAGTGCCTCGATACATCAATAATTTAGCGCATAACTCGATGGTTTGATATAGGTTATAAAATGTTAAAAGAAAAAATGGTTTGATATGTTAGAATGAATTGGCCTACAATCCTAATTCATTGGGTTTCAACCAAAATGACCGATCTTGTAAGGATTTTCACACTATGATAAAAAGAATTAACTTGGGTCTAAAAAACAATCCAATGACTTGGCCCAACCCGATCTTATACTATACCTTGATCAGTTTTAGAAAGAAAATCACATTTTTGAAGGCTCCTACTCATTCACATGAAAAAGCCTAAAATCATGAAGAAAGAAGAACTTAAACATGTTGACGCCAAAAAGAAAACTCCAATAAAAATAAAACGGAGACTCGGTACTTTTCTCTAGGAATTTTAATAAAATAGACATGAGAACTTTACAGAAAAAAATAATAAAGGAAATTGTACAAAGGTGATTAGGTGAAGATTCTATACTCCTACTTTCTAAGCAATCCACGAATTTCTAAACTTGGGAAACTATAGTCATGAATGAGTATCATGGATTCATGATATTGACTTAATGGTGAGAAATATTTGTCCAAATTTATAATATTTGTTGAGAAGGAGGGATTTAGATGTCTGACTTTCATGTGTTTTACCAATTGTGTAAGACTATGTCATGAAGTTTGAGGAGGCAAAAGTCTCTTGCACGCTTCTTCAACACTAATATTGTTGCCGCATGCTGAATTATCACCCAAGTAAGGTGGTTTCTTTCTCATAATCACATGAGAATCCATGAACAAGAGAACTCAACCTAACTTCAATTACAAAACAAGACATCAACATTATACCTTGCTTGCCTCCTTTTCAAGTATTGCCGTCCCTTACCTTATTTTGATATATTCTAAAAGCTAGATATCTCTCTCTATATATACAATTACTCTCTCCTCTTTTCATGCTTTATTTTTTTTCAATTATTGATAATTTCTTGGGTCACAACTCACATATAGGGACTTGCGTCTAATTTGTGTGGTTTAAGTTGAGATTCAATAAAAAAAAAATGCGGCGAAAATTCACATTTTAATGCACATTTAATAATTTTGCCAAAAAAAAATTGGCTCAATCATCATACTCATAAAATCATATAGGTTTTTTTTCATAATTTTCTACAGATATTTTCATCTAGAAATAATTTTGTTCGAACCATTATCGAATGCTAAATATGAATGTTTTAAAGATTATTTACTATCTAGTTTTTGGGGATGAATCCACCGTAATGAATTTCACTACAGTGACCCTAAAGTGTGAAAGATAGAATGCAAAATACAGTGTTTCATTAAAATTGAAACATTGCATTTTGTTTAAATGGCTCATATTTATGTCACAATGTAGGGTTCATTGCAGTGAAACCCATTGCAATGGATCTATCCTCCTAATTTTTGTAGTGTTCACATTATATCTGAAATCTTTATTATTTTTCATCTCATGTCTCAAATTATTTGAATTCAAATCACTATGTCTTTTGAAATTGAAGATTCTTATAGATTCCAACAATAGTTTGATTGCGATAAGATTGTTTAATTGTTTGCTTTTGATCCGAATAGGATTAACTTTTTGTCCAAATCATAAATATATAATTCAACAAAAAAAAAAGATTTCTATAGACAATATGGACAACATAAGCTTTGGACAATATAGAATTCTTACCTAATGTAAACACCTCTCTCGACATAAGCTTCTTTCAATAAACTCAATCCCATTAATAATCATATACCCAATTAATTTGTAGATCAGATAGCATTTAGAAAAACAGCTTATTTATAGAAATTTCACCTGGTGAAATAAGTAATTTTCATAAATGAGTAATGAGTTAAACCAAATAAGTATATTTTATTTGCAAATTTACAAGCAAGAAATGCAAAATGGTGGTGGAGTAGCACCGAAAAAGAGGATTTTGTGTATTTTGATGAAAAAGAAAGAGAGGAATAGGAAGTATTTATACATGGGGAATAGTGGGAAACAGCTTGTATTGTATTGTATTGTATTGTATTGTATTGTATAGTTGGTTCAGCTTTCCTTTGCTGCTTGTATTCCAATTGGATATGCTCAAAGTCATATGGCATATATATGCAATAAGATGCATTAAATCTGCTACTTCTCCTAATACACGCCAACCAAATGTATTCTAATTAACAAAATGTCTAATTTTACAATCAAATCTAAACCCTTTCCTTAGTAAACATCATTCAAATTCATTCAATTCAATTTAATTCAATGAATATATATTGTACATCAATTATTTACAATCAAATTCATCCTACTTGCTTTCTATTGGGGGAGTGCAAATAAATCAACGTCTTTAAAAGAAAATTTTGAATGAGAAGGATATATATTTACCATATGATGATTTTGATAATAATAATAATAATAATAATAATAATAATAATAACAATAATAACAATAACATGAACAACAACATTAAATATCATTTTAAGTATCAAAATTAAAATGATAAATGAGATGGTTAAAAAAAGACATTAAACAGTAAGCACAAAAACAAATTAGGGTTTAGAGTTCGGACTTGCTAAAATATATAGTAACGCTTACCGATAAATTGAATATCACTAAAATAGATATTTAACGATTAAGAATTTTTTTATGTTAATCGAAATTTGTAAAGCTAATAAATTTTTAGTCTACAAAGAAGTTGTTTTTTGCTTAAAAAATCTAAATGTTACTATCAAAGCATATCAAAGAATCTAAATCGCACAAATTAACAAACTATGACCCACTTCGTCTGTATTTTGATTATAATTTGTTACGATTAAAAAAATAGTCTAATTAATTAATTATTGTGCTCTTAATTTTCTCAAATAAATTATGCATGAATTTAAAAATGATTTCCACCCCCTACCCCCTAAAAAAAAAGAAAAGAAAAAAAGAATGAAAGATTCAGTCTTTTTTCACGGCTAAGCTTCCCTTCCTTCCTTCCTCCAATGTTACTCATACCTTGGTTAATAATATAAAACGCAGCCGCCTCCTTTTCTGTTTTGGAGTTTCAACTTAGAAACTAGACTCAGTCATTCACACACTCACACAACAAAAATCCTATTTTCCAAATCCAAAATTAACACCTGATTCTTTCACTCACAGTCTCTTCTCTTTCAATCCCAAAAACCCTCTCTCATTTGATTGATTCTTCTCCAGAAATTAACACAAGCTGTATCTGGGTTTGGAGGTAGGGTTTTTACGATTTTCATCGAATTTTGTATGTGGGTTTTTCCTGTTGAATTTGGGAAATGTCACAGCTGAAGACGATCTCTCACATTGACGATATTCCATCGACTCCTGGCAAATTCAAGACCGAGAGATCTCCTTACATTCATCGCCTCAGAATCCATTCTACGCTTTCCAAACTCACTCTCTGGTCCTCTTTTTTCCTCGTCTTCATCCTTTTCTTCTTCATTCTCTCTCCTCCGTCGTCGTCGTCTCCTCCTCCTTCCGCCGCCGCCTCCTCCTCCCGCCGATCTCTCGGCGATTCCTGGGGCGGGACCGATTGGGAGAAGCGCGTCAGCAAATCGGCGCGTCGGAGCTCCGCCTCTGGCTTCACCGTCCTTGTCACCGGAGCGGCTGGTTTTGTCGGCACACACGTATCGCTTGCGTTGAAGCGACGCGGCGATGGCGTCCTTGGACTCGATAATTTCAACCACTATTACGATCCTAACCTCAAACGCGCTCGCCAGAAGCTTCTCGATCGCGCCGGCGTCTTCGTCGTCGAGGGAGACATCAACGACGCCGTTCTTCTCCAGAAGCTCTTCGATGTCGTGCCGTTTACTCATGTAATGCACCTCGCCGCTCAGGCAGGTGTACGGTACGCGATTCAGAATCCTGCTTCGTATGTGCACAGTAACATCGCTGGGTTTGTGAATCTTCTTGAAGTTTGTAAATCGGCGAATCCGCAACCTGCGATTGTGTGGGCTTCCTCTAGCTCCGTCTATGGGCTTAATTCGAAGGTGCCATTCTCTGAGAAAGACAGAACAGATCAACCAGCAAGCCTGTATGCTGCAACGAAGAAAGCTGGTGAAGAAATTGCACATACTTATAATCATATATATGGGCTTTCAATTACTGGGTTGCGATTCTTTACAGTTTATGGTCCTTGGGGTCGTCCTGATATGGCCTACTTCTTCTTCACCAAAGATATTCTTAAAGGAAAGCAGATTACGATTTTTGAAGCACCTGGTCATGGAACTGTTGCTAGGGATTTCACCTACATTGATGATATTGTGAAAGGCTGTTTGGGGGCTTTGGATACAGCGAAGAAAAGTACAGGTAGTGGTGGGAAGAAGAAGGGACCAGCACAGTTTAGAATTTTCAATCTGGGTAATACATCACCAGTGCCTGTGGGTGAGCTTGTAAGCATACTGGAGAAGCTTCTGAAGGTGAAGGCTAAGAGGAAGGTGCTGCCTATGCCTAGAAATGGCGATGTCAAATTTACACATGCCAATATTAGCATGGCTCACAGAGAGCTTGGCTATAGACCCACCACTGATTTGGAGACTGGACTCAGGAAATTCGTCAGGTGGTACCTCGACTTCTATTCCGGCGGGTCAAAGAAGAAGAATGCTTGGTGATTTTTTTTGCATCTTTGTTCTTGTTGGAACTCATTTTCTTGAATTTGCATATGCACTTCCTAATGCCGTTAACGAAGGAGATTTTATCCCTGCAGAGGATTGATTTGCTGTTGAACGGAATATAATTGCAGGATAAGGAAGAACTAGGATCTTGATCATTGTTTTTTTTTTCATATTTTGATTTGTTTACTTACATCTTCTGTTGTGTGGTCTTTTAGGTTAGCCATTGTACAGTCTTTGATTGAGAGATCAAATTGATGTTCCTTATTTGTGGAGATTGTCTTTCTTTTGTAAGTTTTCCATTCAAAACATTTTCGAGGAATTTTGGTAATGTAGCATTCATTGAGCTTTAGACTATCATGTTCTCAGTGATGTACAATTGTTTCCTCACCCCTATTAGACAGACATTATGCTTATGGATTCGTTTTGATTCATTTGGTTTAAATTTTGCTTGCCCTGTGTTTTCCCCTCTCCTGATCTTATACCTGCATTTTCTCTTGAATCAGTTTGTAACATTTGAATCCCCTTGGGCATTAATACGCTTGGTCCATCTGTTTGATGAGTGAAGAGAATGCTTATAAAATGCAGGCATGGATATACTCTGAGCTATACATTATTTACTCAATGATGACAATAGTGGAAACATGACAGTAATGATTCTGTTTGGTACTAGAATGTCTAATGGTATAGCCTGATCAATTTCCTTGGTTTATTCACTCATTCATGCGGTTTGTTGGCAGCAATTTCTGTTGATGAGTGAGCAATAACTGCTCATGGGAATTAAGTTTAATTTTGGATGGAGCTAAGTTGATAATTTTGGATGTTAAAAGGTACGTATAGTGGTAGTGGTTCTAATAGAAAGACAATCTCCACAAATAAGAAGTAAAATAACATTGTTTTGTGAAAAAGAATTAGATACAGATTTATGAGTGACCACAGTAAGAAGTTTACTACTATATTATGTCTCTATTTCGTTGTGTCAAGCTATTTATTATTTTCTTGATATATGATCTAGATTCAGGGAAAGATGTTACAACTTACAATAATCCAATCTAACAACTGAGGAAAAGTTTGGCTTGTTGAATCTTTGATTTTCGTAATGCATTATTGTTCCTTATAAAATCATTGTCATTCTTTTCAAGCAAGTGAAATATCTTTTGTTAGCTAAGGATTGTGATAAGTGACGGGCTATCTATCATACCATTTAAACTTGTTCCAAGAAAGTGATTGAGAAAGCTTGCACACCAACTGAAGTTGGATTGTTAATTCAAGGTTCTCGCCCGTTTAGTTTGTTGGCAAATATTTTGAAATTAAAACTTTTGGAGGATATAAAATGTACTTCAAATAGAACATTAGTTGTTCAGTAAAGAAAAAATAAATAAGGAAAAGCTCGATGCAGAAGGGAACCAAACATAATTCCAAATAGCAAGACGTAATACTGAAACAATTATCAATTCTTTCAAGAATACAAACTATCAAAGATTCAAAGAATTCATTTCATACGAAACAATGAAGGAAAAAGATACCATACGATATAAGCCACCTAATATAATGCGGCTTTGTGTACTGTACAATTCATCAATTCCCATGTCTATTTGGTTTGAATGTAATAAGGCTGATTTCAACCGTGAGATTTAAACGCACATATCACATTTCTTTACCATTTGATTCATCTTTCGGACTTTCTTGATCATCAGGTTTTGGTAGCGAAACAGTGGTAGATGTAGTCTGGGTAAATTCATTCCAAAATTTCTCAAATTCTTGAGTCAGGTAAGGAATTCGGCCAACATATTCTTGAATCTCCGTTCTTGTTCTGTCCACATCGAATCCTCTCTCACGACATCGACGAATTATATTCATGACTGTAAAGAATTCATGATGAAGTAATCTTAGGGATAGAAGGAAGTTCAAAACTTGGGCCTCGAGTTTCAGAACATTGACAGCAGCATCATCTTGATGTTCATCAGGAAGAAGAGTTCGTGAAGCAGGAAGGAAGGATTCGAAAGCTTCAAACAAATCTGGATGGTCTTTGAAGAGGCTAGCAACTGCCATGTGAATCACCTTGAATTCGAAGCGAAATTCCCGCGCGAACTTCATCAATCTAAGAAAAATATCGTAGTCATCGTTTCTATCTTGAAATCGCAGCTTAACATTCATCAGGAAGTTGAGGGCATCGGCAATTCGTGGCATCTTCAGTCGAATCTCGCTTGCAAGATATCACAACTCTGGGTTTCAATTTTCAGTATTGCAGCTTCAAGATTTCGAATTTCAAAAGAATAACTACTTCAACAAGGTTTTATACTTTTATACTACTGCTACGATACAGAATGTATTGTTCGGCCTTGCGTGTTCGTTAGATTTTTTCTCAAGAAAAAAAAAATTTATAATCATTAGGAAAAAAATATTTTTTTATTATATTTTAAATAATAAAACAACCAAAATGTAATAAAAGACATTCTAACTTTTCACTCAAATATATATATATATATTAGGTTTATTGAAATTTTAAAAGGTTGAAGTATCTCTAGTAAACTATGTAATAAGTATCTCTTGTGGGAGTGGTGAGACTCCGCCCAAGTTAATATTTTATGAGACCAAATAGAAATTATGGTTGGAGTATACCTAATAGAGGGATATATATATATATATATATATATATATATGTGGTGCTCCAAGGGTATGTGGGTCATCTTATTTGGGTTTGCTAATCTTCAAGAGGTCTTCCTTGAGGGCTCTAGCTATTCCTCATCACCTTGTACTCCACCTCTATTCCGTCAGGTCAAAGAAGAAGAATGCTTGGTGATCTTTTGCAACTTTGTTCTTGTTGGAACTCATTTTTCTTTAATTTGCATATGCACTTCCTAATGTCTTTAACAAAGCAAATTTTATCTCTGCAGAGTGCAGGGGACTGATTTGTTGTTGAACGGAATGTAATTGCAAGATAAGGAAGAACTAGGATCTTCCTTATCCGCCAGCCATGGTAAGCTAACCCGGCAAGTTGGTTGGTTGACTCACCAACCCACCCAAATAAAAATAAATTGAATTTTAAAAAATAAAAACTAAAAATTTATTTACTAACTAAAATTTTAAAACTAAAACCTAATTCACTCATCTTTTCCTCTTCCAAAAAAAAATATGATGGTATATATAGTTGTAAATATGTATAAATTATTAAATTATAATGTATCATGTATGCACAAGAAAAAAAACAAGTTGCAAAAATAAAAAATACTATGAAGTTTGAAGAAAATAAAAATAAAAATTTTAGTGGGTTAGCTGGTGAGCCGGGTTGGCGAAATTGTGACTCACTAAATATTCTAGCTCGGGTGAGCCAACCCGTATAACCCGTAACCTGTGGTGGGCCAACTCGTGTGAGCCAGGTTGGCCCACTTTGACAGCTCTAGTTTCACTTTCACATTTGAGTTAATTATATCTAAATCCCTAACTAATTACAGAATAGTTCAGAATGTTTGTCATTTTTAACGAACATGACCTTAGAAGCTATTAACAACTCTCCTCCCCTTATTCTAAAATATCACCACCGCACTTCATCATCGTCGTTCACTTTGTCCTCGTTTCCATCGACATGACCCTTCTCCTCGTCGTCCTCAGCTTCCTCATCTCCCCTAAATTATATTGTTCTCATCTTTTTTTCTTCCTTTACAACCGCCTCTCTAACCCATCTTCTCTATTTTACCTCTCTCTCCAAAGGGATTTTAAAATTATTTTACTTCTCAATTTCGACGACCACGACGACATTGCCTCCGGAGATTGTGTGTTAACGCCGAGAGAGCTATTGACATTTTTGCTCGATTTCTTTGTATTTGAAGCTCACCGAAGAGTTTGTGTGTAGTTGTAGAAACTGTGAAAAAAAAGTATTATTATAATCATTAGGAAAAAAAATTATTATATTTTGAAATAATAAAACAACCAAAATATAATAAAGGCTAAAGTGCATTTTTGGTCCCATAGCTTTGGAAAAGGTCTCAATTTAATCCTACAACTTTTTTTGTTGCAATTTTGGTCCCATAACTTTTTTTGTTGCAATTTTGGTCTCATAACTTTTGAAAACGTCTCACCGTTGATCCCAAGCTGATTTCCATTCATTATTTGTCGTTAAATCCACTTCACCTATATTTTCCACGTCATCGTTCAACTCAGTATCATCTTTAACGGCAAAAAAATGGATGGAAATCAGCTTGGGACGAACGGTGGGACGTTTCAGAAGTTATGGGACCAAATTGAGACTTTTGCCAAAGTTATGGGATCAAAAGTGCACTTTAGTCTATAATAAAAGACATTCTAACTTTTCACTCAAATATATATATATATATATATATATATTAGGTTTATTGAATTTTTCAAAGGTTAAAGTACCTCCAATACTCCCAAACTATGTAATAAGTATCACTTGTACCTTGACTTCTAGTTCGGCAGGTCAAAGAAGAAGAGTGCTCGGTGATTTTTTGCATCTTTGTTCTTGTTGGAACTCATTTTTCTTTAATTTGCATATGCACTTCCTAATGTCTTTAACAAAGCAAATTTTATCTCTGCAAAGTGCAGAGGACTGATTTGCTGTTGAACGGAATGTAATTGCAAGATAAGGAAGAACTAGGATCTTGATCATTGTTTTCCTTCATATTTTGCTTTGTTTTACATCTTCTGTTGTGTGGTCTTTTTGGTTAGCCATTGTACAGTCTTTGATTGAGAGATCAAATTGATTGATATTCCTTATTTGTGGAGATGCCTTTCTTTTGTAAGTTTTCGATTCAAAACATTTTCGAGGAATTTTGGTAACGTAGCATTCATTGAGCGCTAGATTAGTATGTTTTCAGTGATGTACATTTGTTTCCTCACCTACTAGCAGACATTATGCTTATGGATTCGTTTTGATTCATTTGTTTTAATTTTGCTGACCCTGTGTTTTCCACTCTCCTGATCTTATGCCTGCATTTTCTCTTGAAATAGTTTTGTCACAGTTGAATTCCCTTAGGCCTAAATATGTTTGGTCCATCTGTTTGATGAGTGAAGAGAATGCTTATAAAATGCAGGCATGGGTCTACTCTTAGCTATACTCAATCGAAAGATGAAGTTTCGATTCAGGGAAATACGTTACAACTTACAATAATCAAATCTGACAGCTGAGGAAATGTTAGGCTTGTTGAAGTTTTGATTTTCGTAAAGCATTCTTTTCAAAGTAAGTGAAATATCTTATGTTAGCTAAGGATTGTGATTAGTGACGGGCTATCTATCATACCATTAAACTTGTTCCAAGAAAATGATTGAGAAAGCTTGCATACCAACTGAAGTTGGATTGTTAATTCAAGGTTCTCGTCCGTTTAGGTTGTTGGCAAATATATTAAAATTAAAGCTTTTGGAGGATATAAAATGTACTTCAAATAGAACATTAGTGTTCAGTAAAGAAACAAAAAATGAGGAAAAACTTGATGCAGAAAGGAACCAAACACAATTCCAAATAGGAAGACGTAATACTGAAACAATTATCAATTCTTTCAAGAATACAACTACCAAAGAATTCATTTCATACGAAACAATGAAGGAAAAAGATATCATATGATGTAAGCCACCTGATATAATGCGGCTTTGTGTAATGTACAATTCATCAATTCCCATTTCTATTTGCTTTGTAATGTGATAAGGAAGGCTGATTTCAACCGTGAGATTTAAACGCACATATCACATTTGTTTACCATTGGATTCATCTTTGGGACTTTCTTGATCATCAGGTTTTGAACTCTGACTTGGTATCGAATCAGTGGCAGATGTATACGACGGGGTAAATCGATTCCAGAATTTCTCAAATTCTTCCATCAGGTAAGGAATTTGGCCAATATATTTTTCAATCTCCGTTTTCGTTGTATCCATATCGAATCCTCTGGCACGACATCGACAAATTGTACTCAAGACCGGAAAGAATTCATTACGCGGTAATCTTAGGGATAGAAGGAGGGGAAAAACGCGGGCATGGAGTTTTAAATCATGTTGGGGAAGAGTTAGAGAAGAGGGAAGGAAGAATTCGAAACCCTGAAGCAAATCTGGATGGCCTTTGAAGAGGGTAGCAACTGCCATGTGAATCACATCGAAATCTTGACCATTTGTATCACGCGCGAACGTCATCAATCTAAGAAAAAGATTGTAGTCATGGATTCTATCTTGAAATCGCACCTCTACATCCTTCAGGAATTTGAGCGCATCGTCCACTGTAAGATTTCCTCCCCGTCGCATCTTCAGTAATCACTCCAATCTCGCTTTCTAGGTTTCAATTTTCAGTATTGCTTGCAGCTTCAAGATTTCCAATTTCAACAAGGATTTATACTACTGCTACGATACACACAATAGATACTATAGTTCGGTTTTGCGTGTTATTTAGATTTTTTTTTAAAAAAAAATTATAACTATAAATTATTAGAAAAAAAATATTTTTATTTGGCTTAAGTGCACTTTTGGTCCCAATACTATGACTAAGGTTTCAATTTGGTCCCATAACTATTTTTGTTGCAGATTTGGTCCCAAACCTTCGCAAAAAGTTTCACCGTTAGTCCCCTGGTCACTTCCGTCCAATTTTCGCCGTTAATTGTGACGTGGCAGTCTGACTGGGATGCTGACGTGGCAAAATCAAATGAGATGGAGTAAGTTAGGATCAATATGTAACATTTCATAACTTCTCTGGACTNTGGGACCAAAAGTGCACTTAAGCCTTTTTATTTTATTTTGTATTAATAATAATACAACCAAAATATAAAGAAAACACATTCTACCTTTTCACTCAAATATTAGGTTCACCTAATTTTCAAAATTATATAAATAAATAGATGAAATAATTGAATTGAAAGGCTACAAAAAGAGTGAAAAAAATAATTTTTTAAACATAGTATATATTAAAATTATAAAATTAGACAAAAATGTGGGTGATATATTATTTAAAATAAAAAATCTCATTTTCGTATAATTAAATATTAAGGACGGATACTACATAATTAATAACATGTAATATAAAAATGAGAAAAAAAATTAAAATCCTAAATCATATTTAAAAAAATACAATAAAATTTGTTACTAATTTATTAAAAAATTAGTAAAAAAATGAGAATGCAAAAAAAAAAAAATTAAGAACAAAAGTAAATATTAATGTAAAGTGCCAATATTTCAAAGTGAGAAGATTGTTATTTTCCTAGTCGGGTAATTCGATTTCAAAATTTCTCAAATTCTTCCATCAGGTAAGGAATTTGGCCAATATATTCTTGAATCTTGATGATGCTTCAAACCCGCTTTCTTTGTCCTTAAGCTTCTGTATAGGACACTCTAATGGGGTTTTTAGTCCCCTAAAAGTCTTCGAACCCTAGGTCAAAATTTTAGCAGAGTAATGATATATCAAACATCACATAAATCATACATGGTTAAACCTCTTATTTATAGCACTCTCAAGGTCATTTTTCTAGGTTTGTTACGTAAGTAATCATGGTTGTAGGTTTGTTGTGTAGGGTGGTCCCCTACTCAATCATGCGAATCCATTACCAGCGACCTTAACGGTTTGCGTTGACGTGTATAAGGCTTGGCTCAGGCTTTTCAAGACATTGTTGGCCATGGGATATCTTCAACATTTGAGTCGTATTTTATTGACAGGCAATTGGGCCATATCCTGCTAGTGGGCCATTGGGTCATATCCTATCAAATCTCGTTTTTGAAATAATAAAACAACCAAAATATAATAAAAGAGACAACATTTGACTCGTATTTTATTGACAGGCAATTGGGTCATATCCTGCTAGTGGGCCATTGGGTCATATTCTAACTTTTCACTCAAATATATATATTTATTAGGTTTGCTAAATTTTTCAAAGGTTAAAGTACCTCCCATACTCCAAAACTATGTAATAAGTATCACTAGTACCTCGACCCCTATTGTGGCGGGTCAATGAAGAAGATGTTTGGCGATTTTTTGCATCTTTGTTATTTTTTTTTGTTGCTCAATGTATCCCCCAGCCCGATGAGCTAAGGATTAATCCTCCGCGGATCTGAGCTCCATTCAAGGGTTTGTCGCTGGACAATTGGTTGCTGCATCTTGCTGGAACTCATTTTTCTTTAATTTGCATATGCCCTTCCTAATGCCTTCAACAACGAAAATTGACCAAAGTGCACTTTTGGTCCCATAACTTTTGCTAAAGTCTCAATTAGGTCCCATAACTTTTTTTGTTGTACTTTTGGTCCCATATCTTTTGCTAAAATTGCAGATTTAGTCTCTTGTTGCATTTTTGGTCCAATATCTTGGGGTCATGTTGCAGAATTGGTCCTATATCAGGTTGCAGAATTAGTCTCATATCTTTGGGTCAGGTGCGAAATTGGTCTAATATCTTCTTATCAGATGGGACTGGTGGTGAAACATTTTGCAAAGAAATGGGACCAATTCTGCAACTTGATCAAAAGATATGGGACCAAAAGTGACACGGGACCAAATCTGCAACTTTTTACAAAGATATGGAACCAAAAGTGCACTTTGACCAAAAAATTTTTATCCCTGCAGAGGACTGATTTGCTGTTGAAAGGAATGTAATTGCAGGATAAGGAAGAACTAGGATCTTGATCATTGTTTTCCTTCATATTTTGCTTTGTTTTTTTTTTCGGTTAAGTCATGGGTATCCTCCGTCTATCCGTGTAACGGTCTAAGCGAAGACTAATCTCATTCGGGCCTCAGAGACGAAATGGCCAGAGCCCTCCCAACAATGTCGACTCTAGAGATTGTCTTTCTTTTGTAAGTTTTCCATTCAAAACATTTTCGAGGAATTTTGGTAATGTAGCATTCATTGAGCGCTAGATTAGTATGTTTTCGGTGATGAACATTTGTTTCCTCACCTTCTAGACAGACATTATGCTTATGGATACGTTTTGATTCATTTGGTTTAAATTTTGCTGCCCTGTGTTTTCCCCTCTCCGGATCTTATGCCTGCATTTTCTCGTGAAATAGTTTTGTCACTTTTGAATCCCCTTAGGCCTAAATATGTTTGGTCCTTCTGTTTGGATAAGTAAAGAGAATGCTTATAAAATGCAGGCATGGATCTACTCTTAGCTATACTCAATGATAACATTAGTGGAATTAGTAGACGTTAATTGAAAGATGACATGACAGTAATAAATAAGCTTTTATCACTCATGATTCTGTCTGGTACTAGAATGTCTAATAGCCTGATCAACTTCCTTGGTTTATTCACACATTCATGTGGTTTGTTGGCAGCTATGAAGCGCACGGACACTGACACTGACACTGACACTGACACGGACACACCGGCACGTCAAATTTTTAAACTTACATGACACGACAGGGCATATATTTATATATATATAAAATATAAATAATTAAAAATTCATAAATTTTGATGAAAACTTTAAAAATTATAATATCTATTCATAATATATGTCAGATGTGTTATTAATTTATATTGTTTATCATGTTAAAGTAAAAAAAATTAATTTTATATTCTAAAACTTATGAATATGGGTCGTGTGGGTGTCGTACGAGTGTCGAACACGGACACGTGTCTAACACAGCGACACGCCCTCAGAATGAAGTGTTCATGCTTCCTAGGTTGGCAGCAATTTCTGGTTGATGAGTGAGCAATAACTGATCATGATAATGAAGTTTTATTATGGATGGAGCTAAGTTGATAAAAATCCATCTTTTCATGTATGACACTATGTCAAATGGCAGGTATAGTGGTCCTAATAGAAAGACAATCTCCGCAAATAAGAAGTAAAATAACATTGTTTTGTGTAAAAGAATTAGATACAAATGAGTGATAAGAGTAAGAAGTGTATTAATATATTGTGTCTCTACTTCGTTGTGTCATGCTATTTCTCATTTTTTTTATTTTCTTGAGCTGAAGTTTTGATTCAGGGGAAGATGTTACAACTTACAATAATTTAATCTAACAGCTTGTTAGGCTTTTGATTTGAGTTAAACATTTTTGTTCCTTATAAAATCATTGTCTTTCTTTTCAAAGTAAGTGAAATATCATATGTTAGCTAAGGATTGTGATAAGTGATGGGACTATCTATCATACCATTAAACTTGTTCCAAGAAAATAATTGAGAAAGCTTGCATACCAACTGAAGTTGGATTGTTAATTCAAGGTTCTCGTCCGTTTAGGTTGTTGGCAAATATTTTGAGATCAAAACTTTTCGAACATATAAAATGTACTTCAAATCAATATTAGTGTTTACTAAAGAAAAAAAAAACTCAAATAAGGAAAAGCTTAATTCAGAAAGGAACCAAACACAATCCCGGATAGTCAAACAATTATCAATTCATTCAAGAAAACAAATATCGAAGAACTTATATCAAAAGAAACAGACAATGAGGGAAAAAGATATTATCAAAGCCACCAGATATATTGTGGCTTTATGTAGAATTCGTCAATTCCCATTTCTATTTGCCTTGACTGTAACCAGGAAGGCTGATTTCAACTGTGAAATTTAAACGCACATATCACATTTTTTTACTATCCGATTCATCTTTCGGACTGTCTTGATCATCAGGTTTTGAACTCTTACTTGGTAGCGAAAAGAATCCAGAATTTCTCAAATTCTTCCATTAGGTAAGGAATTTGGTCAATATATTGTTGAACCTCCGTTTTTGCTCTATCCACATCGAATCGTCTCTCTTGACATCGATGAATTGTACTCATGATCGAAAAGAATTCAGAACGCGGTAATCTTAGGAATAGGAGGTTGTAAAAAACCTGGACCTGGAGAACAAAATCATTGACAGAATCATCTTGATGCTCATCGGGAACAGGAAGGAACAATTCGAAACCCTCAATCAAATCTGGATGGCCTTTGAAGAGGCTAGCAACTGCCTTGTGAATCACCTTGATATCATTGAAGTCTGAATCCCGCGCGAACTTCATCAATCGAAGAAAAAGATTGTAGTCATGGATTCTATCATGAAATCGCAGCTTAACATTCATCACGAAATTGAAGGCATCGTCAATTGTAAGATCTCCTCCCCGCCGCATCTTCAGTCTAATCTCGCTTTCAAGATATCACACTCTAGGTTTCAATTTTCAGAATTGCGGCTGCAAAATTTTTAATTTCAGTCGCTTCGTCAACAAGGATTTATACTATAGAAAGACAAAATTATAAATTATTAGAAAAAAATATTTTTATTAAATTTTGAAATAATAAAACAACCAAAATATAATAAAAGACATTCTAACTTTTTCACTCAAATATATATTAGGTTCACTTAATTTTCAAAATTATATATATAAATAAATGAAATAATTGAATTGAAAGGCTACAGAAAAGAGTGAAGTAAAAATAATTATTGCAACTTCTAATTAAATTTAAAATCGAGACATATTATGTATTTAAATTATAAAATTAGACAAAAATATGGTAGATATATTATTTAAAAGACAAAAGCTACCTTTTTCATTTAATCAAATGTCAATAATAAATTCTTGAAGGTTAATTATAACAGAAAACTGATCCGTGAAATATCTCTCTCAACGGCTCCTCTACGAAAAAAGACAGGTCTTCATCTCTTGAAAGAGGACAATTTTGATTCTTTAAAATTGTTCTCTTCCTAAATCTTAGTATTCTATTTCTATATTTCATTATTATTAGAAGTTATCTTTCTTTTTCATTAGAAGAAATCAAAACTTCTTACATTTCTCGGTGTATGGGAGACATCATTACTTTCTGCATCATTGAGTGTATGAAAGATTTATGAGTCAATATGTTCGTGCATGACGAAGAAATCATCGGCATATTATTGGTTGCCATTCGATAACTCTTTCTGCTTTTTACAAATTTTCTTTTCTCGCAGCGTGGCTAGCAAATACAGTTTCTCGAAGGATATGCCTCATTGGTTGAGTCTCTATACCTTCATCCTTTTATTTTGATTTCCTGGTATTTTTTCTATTTACTTCTTTTCTAACATCCGACTTTTCAAAAATCAGATGATGATCTCTTTTTTTTTTT